>JARWKJ010000014.1:35295157-35377657 GCA_029959095.1 Rhinichthys osculus
CTGGAAGTGTGTGTGTGTGTGAGTGAGAATGCATGAATGTGTATTAGCTCCTTTAAGCTGTGACGATCTGTAACATTATCAGACTCATGTAGCGAGCGTGTGAGTGTGTGCGAGAGAGACCCTGCCATGACCTTTGACCCTAAATGCCTACTGAAAAAAGCACATGTGAGCATAGCTGAAGTGCCCGGCCTCACTCTGGTGCTGCGCTGCCATGGTTACTGTATTTATTATTGGTATTTAAAACATGCAGTGTTTGGAGGGAGGCGGGGCTTGTGCGTGTCCAACCATGTTCTTGTGTGACAGGTTTCCCTTCGTGGTTGCTATGCTGGATGCTATGCTGTATTGCTAGAACTACAATGTAGAATGTCGTGTGATAGAGGACCATCCGCCAACAGCACACAAACGGGGCGAGAAGGACCGAAACATACACAAGCTGTAACGGTTTTCTGCTATTATTAGTTTTCAGTTTCAGGGCAAAATGTCCGAGAATCTTGCTGAGGAAGTTAAAATTAGCGAAACTGTTAACGTGTTTACAGCTAGCAACGTAAACAATAGCACATCTGGTATAATGGCGCAGACGTTTGAACACCGTCGCCCACTTGAGCACTGAAGTTTGCAAAAAATGCACATTAAAAAAGGGAAGCATGCTGGCAATGTGTACGTTTCTGGCCTTGCACTTCTTTTTCTTCTTTTTTTTGAAGCAGAATTTTAACAACTTGCAATTATATTATTTTTATATGCGTTGTTTTTCGAAACTTTTGGTTTAATTTGGCTTAATATGCAAATTTGACCTAAAAGGCAATTGCAACATTTTTGAGGCTAACTCAAATAAACTATTCGTTTCAGCCAATGAGCTGCATTTTTGCCTGTGCGTCGGCTCCCCCCCCCCCCCCCCAGTGTTCTGTGTGCTGATTGGTGGATGATGGCTCGTGTTGATCGTTTACACAGGGTTATGTCCGTTGAAATGCCTTAAGTATTTAACAATCATAATTTATTACTAACTGTAGATATTGTGGGTGCGTATTTAATTTTGTATAGTTTCATTTTTTGCAATGGAATCATATTTTATTTATTTAGAAATAACACAAAATGATTAAAACTCTTACCTCATGTTTGAGTTGGTTTGCGGGAATGCTTCGCATGCGGTTGGTCGTGTTCGTGTGTGTTTCTCCCTTTGGTGCTGTGACCTTACTGACATTCCGCTTGCTGATTGGTCAGACACGGCAGCGGAGTGGGAGTATTATGGGTTTTGATTCGCTGTCCTGTTTGCACTCTTAGTTTTCCAAGGCCACCCTCTCACTGGCATCATTTTAACCACTCTGGCGACCTTTGCAACAATCTTTCTCTCTGTAAGTCTTTCTTACATTGTTAATGTTTACATGAACTTTACCTCTCTCGTCTCATATTTGTGGCTATAGTTTGCTAGTGTTTAACAGTTTTATTCTTGTTAATGTTTACATCCTCTACTTGCTTTCTTTCTCATGATTTTTCTGTCTTGAACAGTCCTAAATTGCTAATGTTTACATCTATGGGTGCGGTCAAAATCTAGTGAGCTTCCCTACCTTCTAAGGCAGCATACTAACCTAATAAGTGACTGTTTTGAAACACTACATAGGCAGCAACAAATACACAACACACAATAGTGTTTTATATTAGCATATTAATAAGCTAGCAAAGCGATATGCATAAAAATATATAGCATGTGCAAATATTGGTTAAAATAGTCCATTGTTAATTGCATGGAACTGTTTTTATCAATGCATTTGGGTACTAAAATGAATTATATTTCTGATTGTGCCCGCATTCTCCACCATTTATTGTGTCCGAGATTGTCACAATGCATTCTGGGATTGTCTTCCCTATTAAGCATACGTGTGATTTTTAGATCCTGTACAGCCATCGCCTAGGCAGTGTGCATATGGTGTTGTCTAGCCTAGGTAGGGAGGCTCACTAGGTTTTGGAACAAGCCCATGTCTTTCTCTCAATCTCTCATTCCTTGTGCCTATTTCGGTTTTATTCTCAATCTTTATCTCTGATATTGTCAGTCAGTCTCCAGGATATGTGAAACCTCTCTCTTCATAGTTTATTTTGCCAGTCTTACTCTCTTTCTTTCTTTCTTTCTTTCTCTCTCTCTCTCTTTCTCCCTGTCTCATGGCAGGGTCAGGACTAACAGAGTATGATAAAGCACAACAGATTTAAAATGCATGTTTTTCTCAGGTTTGAATATATACATGACTAAATAGAAATATACAGCTACATAGAGAAAATAAAAACTAGTGCAGATGTTCTACTAATGATATTAGAGGATTGATTTTTTTGCTGCTGCTTGCATTTGAAAAACAAAACAAAACCAACAAAAAAAAAAAAAAGACATTAATAATAATGTTGTCCTAAAAGTGCCAGTGACAGGGGTGCCGCGTGCTGTGGGTGTTTTTTCACTAGCGGATTTTCTAGCAGAATATAGACTATTTATCATTCATATTAAAGCAATAGCGCCTCCTGCTGGTGTGACTGCTAGTACGTAACTGGTTGAGTAAAAAAAAAGTCTGTGTAAAATGTTAGGATTCTCTTTTGGTGGAATTTTTGTACCTTATTTATTACTACTACTAATGATGAATTTAAAAGTGGCTTTGCTAAAATGTTTTTGGTTTCGTTTTGTTTTCATTTTGTTTAATTTCAAAGCTTGTACATTATCCTTTTTGTATGTGCTCATTTTGTAATAAAAACTGTTGAAATGCTTAAATGGTTGTTTTGTGTCGTACAAGCACATTCTGCTTTCAATCATATTTCTATATAATTTCACTGTCAATTGAAAAATCCAGCTGAAACCTTGTTTTACATGGTTTCTGGCTGGTAAAAGCTGGTTGGTTGAAGCTGGTATAGATGGTGTGAACAAAGCTTAAATGCTGATTTGTAATGTGCACAGTGTTTTATTTAGTAAGATTGTAATTCGGTCAATGTATTGAGGGAGCAGTTCGCCCATCTTAACAGTAGAGGGCCAAACAGACTCTTTTGAATGCTTATGAAGACAATATATGCACAATTTAAATATAAACAAAATTAACATTTTAATGTACACTACATTCACTTAAATATCATCTCATCTTTAGCATTTATTTGTGAATATATGCGGTAAAAGATGGAAGAAAGTATATATAATATGCTAATTTATTTTAATAATTTATGAAAACACATTCTCTGTTACCAAAGCAATAAATAATTCACACTCACTTTTTATCTTCTAACACTGTTGTACGTATGACACAGACGAACTCAGAATCATTAGAGTCAAGGTGAAATTGCGTTTGCAATTGTAATATCATTCTGCAATGAGGCATATACTATCGTTCAAAAGTTTGGGGTTGGTAATATATATATATATATATATATTTTTTTTTTTTGAAAGAAGTCTATGTTCATCATGGCTGCATTTATTTGATATAAAAACAGTTCTATTGTGAAATATTACAATAAACAACAACTGTTTTCTATTATTTTAAATATATTTTAAAATATAATTTATTCCTGTGATCAAAGATGAATTTTAAGCATCATTACTCCAGTCTTCAGTGTCACACGATCCTTCAGAAATCATTCAAATATGCTAATTTGATGCTCAAAACATTTCTTATTATCAATGCTGAAAGCAGTTGTGCATTCAAAAGAACATAATTTATTTTAAATAGAAATCTTTTGTAGCATAAATGTATTTGCTGTCACTTTTGATTAATTGAATGCACCCTTGCTGAATAAAAGTATTAATTTCTTCAAAAAAAAAACAACATTGACCCCAAATCATTTTGATTTCATGTCGGCTTTAAGGCGTTTTAGAGTCTTAAATAATGAATTTAAACACTTTGTGAAATGTTTTATATTTTTGGTAAATTAAATATTTACAATAATTTATACATCTAAGAGACGCACATAAACAATCCCTGTCCATTCTAGCCCTGGGTGTTGTCGTTATTCAGAAAGGAGAGTTTATCCAGGTAGGTCATTGCTTTGCACACTACCAAGCTATAATATGTTTCCAGCATGCCACAGCCCCTCCCTTTCCCCGCCCCTAAATCCTGCCAAGCCACGCCCATCAGTCCCGCCCCCATTCCTGCCGAGCTGAATAGGAAGTCATAACAGCAGGGGTTATAGCGAATGTGCCGGTCGCCGGAAAATCGAGCACTGTGAGTGGTCACCACGCCTGCTCGTCTTGCACACAGGCCAATCAGAACGTCGGAGGGGAGGGGCAGCGAAACGTCCTCTGCGGCGACATACACTTTTCTCACGACGTCTTGAGATAGAAGGAAGGCCGGGCCAGAGCAGTAGTCTGGAAGATGTTTATCAGGATACACCTGATAGGGCAGGTAATACGATTTGTCGGGGTTTCTCTCAGGTGCGGCCCGATGGATGACCCTGCCCAGGTAAAGGTCATCTGGATTTGTTCTCAGTCCCAGCAGGTATGTTGTAAGCGCAGGAAGATTTAAATACACAGAATCCTCAGAAAGAACGATAAATCGGGCTTGTGGACAAAAAAGTAGGATCCAGCGAAGCGACATTTTAACTTGTTCCCAGTGTCCTCTCTGCCAGTCTCCCCTTGAAACACCTCCTTCGAACTGAACGATGTCACCATACCGGGCCGACTCCTCCCTCATCCTATCTTGCTCCGCCCCTAAAGGGGAGGGGCCAGTGAAAAACAACGTCCGCACAGCAACACGGTGCACCGAAGTCTGATTGGCCCAGGAGTTTCGGACCGCCTCCCTCTGGCTTAAGTTACCAGGGGAACTCATGACCACCGTGAGGATGAGGAGGTCCTGATGATGAAGGCAGGGTTCGGTGTTAATGGGATAGAGCTGCGAGGTGTTGACCCTGGCCTCAGTCAGGTCCAGTTTGCGTGCGCGCTCCCGGACCTCGAGGACAAAGCGATCAGTGTAGGCAGCGGGAGAAGACTGCAAGAGAAACTCTTCGACTATGTCACCTCCAAACAGCAGTGCGTGAAACAAGATGACGTTACACAACAGGAAACACCACTGATGAGTCTGCAGCCGAAACATACAGATCTGGGAGAGAGAGTGGAACAACAAATGTGACCAACAACTTGAGTCTAGGGTCAATCAGTTGCAACATGTTTTTAACAATCAAATACACAAAGAGTTCATCTCTAATCTCTGCTAAAAGGACCACCTTAGACCATGATGCATGAACATGGTTTATGCTGTTCTAGTTGGTGAACCAGCATAGGCAAGCAAAATCTAGTACGGTAGTGCAACATTTGAACTGGATCAAAAAAGTTCATCAAAGTTGTCCTAAGACAAGAACGGGTATTGTTTAAAATTCATGTATAACTTTAAGGGAAAGGTTTTGATCCACTTCAAATGTTGACTACTGCATGTATTTAATCAGCATGGTTTCTGGTGCTTCAAGACCAAGGAAGTCTGGTTCTGCCAGTCCATATTAAGGACCAGTATCCAAAACACAACATATGCTGGATATACAGACCAGAATATTCTAGAATTTGCAAAGAGACTATAGGCACCAATAGAGAGGAACAATGATAGGAACTGAGGACAAATATTGACTTACCTTCATGATGTCCCTTTAGGGTGTCTTTCTTTCTTTCTTCTTTTCTAAATCAAAATTCCTCTTCAGTTTTCTGTCCCATGAACTAAAGTGCGTGCTGCTCACCTGGACGTTGTTTCTACAGTAAACTGACACTAGACAGGTAATGGTAACATAACACAGCTCCGTCTCCACTGGGCAAAGATGTCCAGCTTCACCCACAGTAATAATGGATGATGTCAGGATACATTACTCAAGAGGAACTCACGCACTGGCTGTTCCCAGGCCGCTTATATTTTCCTCGGCCCGTATCACTTAAAGCTGTTGTTCTGTTCTCATCTAACAGAACGTTTTGTAGAAATTTCAGATGCACAAAATAAATTTGGAATTTACATACTATCGGGACTATATAGTATGCACGCTTAGGATTAGTGTGTCCCAAATCAAAGTATATTGAAAATATTAAACCAAGGATTGTGCCCAGATTGTGCATACTGGATTTTCTAAAAAGACGTTTTCATGCTTATTACCCACAAACCCTTGCACCAGGGAAGAATTTGAGGTACTTACAATTAAGTTTCATGAATCCTCTGGGGTCCTTCGGCCCAAATGGACACGAAGCATTTTTAAAAATCATAGCTTCATCGGAATGGTCTGAATTTTGGTGACTTTGTTGATACTTGGTATATGAACACCCAAAAAAATTGGGGACAGGATGTGAACAGTCTAAGTGGTTGTAAAAAAAATAGTAACACTCAGGACCCCCATAGGAAATGAATGGGAAATTGGCAAAAATGTGAAAATACAGAGTTTATTTGTGCGTACAATCTACAAATCAGCCACGATCCAGAAAAAAAAGCACACAACAGTGAAGGGGTGAATCTATAAAACATCAAGAGTGCAAAATAGACACATCCACACACACACACACAAACACACTTTTATACACATACACACTAATAAATTCAGATTACATATATCTGTTTTGAAATTTTAAAATGCTCAGTGTGTCCACCAGATGGCATCCATCTCATTTCAAAAATTGCTTTTATGAGGCCTAGACTTGACTCTAAAATGAAATACAGCTTTAATAAAAAAAAATAAAAAAAATCTATTATATTCAATAGGAGAAAAAAGAGGTCATAATCATTGCATAAATATTCATTATAAATCATAAAATTATCTCAAAACACCAAAAAAGAAAAGAAAAAATATTATAAAAAACAAGTAAAAAAAAAAAACATTATGATTTTTTTTTCATAAATATTAATCCCGCCCCCCAACATTAGTTAACATGAACTAACAACGACAATACTTCTACAGCATTTATTAATCTTTGTTCATGTTAATTTCTACATTTACTTATATATTTTTTTAAAGTTTCAAAAGTTGTAACTATTAACATTAGTTAATTCATTGTGGACTAATATGAACAGACAATAAACTATTGTATGTTTATTAGCTAACATTAACAAAGGTTATTAAATGCTGTAAAAATATATTGCTCATTTAGTTCATGTTATACAACAGGGGCTGTTAAATTATTAAATCTGATTGGTTGACGAACGTTCGAGGAGTGCAATTATTTTCAGGGAAACGCACGGCTAAAGTAGTTCCAGCAATACAGTTCCATGTGACTTTTTCAGTTATTTCAAAGGTCCTTACAGCCTACAACAGCAAAATAAGCAAAACCCACAACGACACTGACCACACAGATAAATATAGCAAACAATAGAATAAAAACGACAAATTATTTCCATATTTTTTCTGCCACAAAATAATGCTTTATTATGTATGGAAAGCATCTCTTTCTCCCGCTCTCTTTCCCACTCAAACGCACACACACATATACAGTACGGACACACACTCGCACAGAAACGTTTGGTCAGTGCTGTTCTGACGATTTTATCAGAAAAATAGTTTAGCAACTTACAATCTACATGACTTTTCTCATTAGCGAGATATAACGGCGCTGTTCTTGAAGCAGATAAACGTACAGTTTCACTATTAGTAGAAATGCTGCTTCTGAACACCGAGAGAAGCACAGATTCAGGTAATTCATACACGCTTAATCTCTCTCTCTCTCTCTCTCTCTCTCTCTCTCTCTATCTCTCTCTATCTCTCTCACTCTCTCTCTCTCTCTCTCTCTCTCTCTCTCTCTCTCTCTATAACAACTGCATTAATAACTGACTTTAGTCTGCTATCAATGGCTGAAGCCTCCGTTACTAGCTCTAAAATTGCGTTTTGGAATTAGCAAATTAGGCCTGGGATGAGGTGTATAAAAAATGTATCCTACACACAAGAGCGTTTGAAGGACAAAAACTTGACAAATATCTTGAAATACAACATCTCAATGTCTTGAAGTGTGGTAACCGTCTTATAAGCAGAATAATTCACTCTGGTCAATACATTTTTAGAAAATAATGCACACCTGAGGTGTAACGGCGTGGCTGCATTACCACCTCCGGTATGCATTATTTTCAATAATTCAATGGCCTGTAGTCAATTATTTAACTAATGCATTGCCTAATGTTAACAAATGAGACATTATTGCAAAGTATTACTGAAAAAGATTTTTGAAATGGTTTTCTTTTGAATGTTTAAGTTGATAAATGGCAAGCAAGTTGAAAATAAATCTTGATGGGTTGTATTTTGTGACCGTAAAATCAATGATGCAGGTTTAACTGTGACTGACCAATGAGAATCAACTATTCCAGAGCACCATGCAAAAATAAAGACGAGGCCTATCATTAAGTGTGTACACTGTAAAAAATTATTTTCCTAAATAAAGAAAAGATTATTGGAGTATGTTTTAAAAGGAAATTACTTTTTCAGTCTTTCTAATTCAAAATTGTACATTTAATTCAATGTGTTTCTGCTTCTTTGTAATTGTTTGAGAAATTCACTAGCAATTCCTGAGTGAAAATTGTTTACATCAAATTTATTTCAGTGTATGTGAGTTATGGTTGTGTGTGAAGACTGGCTTGTTCCTGGGGTGAACATTTTCCTTCTGTAAGAATGAAAGACAAGTGGGTGATGATTCATACAGAAGAGCTATTTTTTCTCCTATGATCACATTTACATGTTGTCCATCATTTATTGTCAGCACTAACCTACATACATATCATACATAGTCTCTCTCTCTCTGTCAGTCACATACACAAATAAACCTTTACAGTGTCTTCACTCAAGATGAGTGAGGCTCTGTCTTGTACATGATGTACTGCAGAGAACGAGTGGGAGAGAGAATAAAGAAAGAAACCCAGTGGCACACATTTTGACAACAGGCAAAAAGCAACATCAACATGACATCAGAGAAGTGAGTACTGTACATTCATTAACACATTCATGACAGAAAGACACGTATATATGAAAAGAAGAGAGAATTGTAATTCAACTTCAGTCTCGAAAAGTAATTTTGCATTCCTGGATGTTCTGATCATTCAGATCAAAAGTGTAGATCTTCAAGGCTTTACATTTATCAGCCACAATCATTGCTCAAAATCCTCCTGAAATTAATCATTTCATTAAGGCACAGAATGGGTAATTCTCAGAACAATTGCATGCCAAGTGTGTTTTTATGATTTAGGCTACCACTGATTTCTTTTGTGTAATATGTTATTTAATGAACTTAGTAGTCACACTATGCAGGACTAGATTTACTGTGTTTAGTATGGAAGCTTTGTTTTAGCCACATACAATAAAATAAGAAAGTTAATTGCAACTTTTTATCTTTTATCTTGCAATTCTGACTTTGTTTCTCACAATTCAGAGTTTATAACTCGCAATTCAGAGGGTAAAAAAGTCTGAATTGTAAAATAAAAAGCTGCAATTACCACATTACCACACGTGTGCAATTATGCACTATTCATAATCATTGCATTTTGATGGGTTGTAAAATTCTTCCAAAATTAGCTTTTATTGAAATTAAAATAGCATGCTTTTTACTAAGTTTCTAAAATATGTTTCTGATGGACTTAATTATATTTTGTTATGATGTGACCCTTTTCCTCCATCCAAAAATAATGTTGTTGTTTTTTTTTTTTACCACATGGTAGACAGAGGTAAATTTCTCTTGCAGTCTTCTACTTTTTCTTTAAGTTTAACCTTGTCAAACAAAATAGTAACTCTGTTATGGGGAAACACTTTTTAAATGTTTTAACCCCAAAAAAATCTTGGTACAAAACAAGCACAATAATATTGACTGAAAATAATGTGATGCAATGATGCTTGCTAGTTAAGGTTAGTAGATATTTTTAAACACAAATGTTAGAGTTTCCTGATGTTCATAAAGATTAAAAAAATTTAGTAGATTCTAGATGTTACAGTGTTGCAGGGATGAGGAGAGATGAAGTGTAGCAGTTTATTGAAGAAAAACACACAAACAAAGATCCAAAAAAAGCAATGAAGATGCCAATAATCCATAAAGGGAAACGGAAATCTAAACAAGAAACCAAACCATCAGGAATAATGATGAAAACCGCAACAGTTTACAATGGGATGTAAAGACAACAACCGACTACAGACTGCTGAAACACATATAGGCTACACATGGATAACATGAGGCTAAACAAGGCACAGGTGAAGGTAATGAATCGCTATGGCAACAAACAAGGGTAACTATGGAAGTAAACAAAGCAGCGATGGAAAGGTAAACTGGAACTAAACACAGGGAGTGAAACGATAGAGACAGAAAATAGATATTTAAATAAAAGTCTTTAAAACACAAAGGGGAAACACGACAGTAATTGTAACAGATAAATAAATGATATTTGGTTATGCTGTGTTCTTCTGATAGGAGATTTAGTGATCAGTGTCCATCTCTGTCAGATGTAAAAGAATTGAGAGATTTTATCCCTGCAGCATGTATGCCTCCGTCTCTCATTCAGTCACACATATAGGGCATTCCCATTTCTCTGTCAGTCTTTGTCTCTGATAATTATGAGTTTTAAAAGTCATGGTTTGAGTGTGATGTCTGCCAGAAACCCATGGTGACTGGTTGTGAAAACGTTTGAGCTCTGGGTTGTCATGGTAACAAAACTGGTTGCCAGGGTGATGATTGCATTATCGGCATATGGAAACAGCATGGTGAATTGGTGACCGGTTTAGCACTCAGGGTTTCATGGTGTTAAGTTAAATGACAGTGCAATTGGTTCTCAGGGTTACAGGAGTGCGTAGTTGTCATGGCTTGATTGTGTTTTGACTGTCAGTGCAATTATTTTCTCTTGTCACTTTGTTTGTGTCAGTGAAGAAGAATTTCGTGCACATTGCATACATGTCTGATGTGATGCTATGTTTGTCGATAAGAGGTGATACATTTTATTGTGGCGACAGGCGCAGCCCACCCATGACCCCTGACACACACAACCCCCATCCTCTGAGCTGTTGTCCTGCTACAGCACTGCACTTTCCATAGCACTGTAAACTACGTCTCAAAAAAAAAAAAAATAAAGGGAGAGAGAATATCAGCAGAATATCAGAAAGGCATGAGCACTAAAAGCAGACAGAGTCAAGGACATTCGACTTACACCCACATGCGTGACTCACAACTGTGGTTGTGTATATCAAAAAAGATTGATCTGTTCTCATTGAAAAATACAGATTGGGCCAGACATGGTTGTGTATGAAATGAAAAAGATAGATAAAAAAAGAAAGAAAAAGTGAAAAGTGTTTGCCTATGCAAAAAACTTAAAGGCTTAGTTCACCAAAAAGGACAATTCTGACGTCAATTACTCTCCCCCATGCTATTCCATGAGCTGAGAGCTTTCTGTCTTGCTGAATGTAAGATTCAAAAAGATCATAAAGGCATCATAAAATGAATCCATATGAATCAATTTCGGCTTTTATTCACACTTAAACATATGTAAAGCACATCATGGTCAAAACGTTGCTTTTTACTAAGTTTCTAAAATATGTCTCTGATTGTCTTTGTTTGAATTTTGTAATGCTGTGATCTTTTCCTCCATCTAAACCTCTCTGGCATCATGCATGTATATATATTTTTTACCACATTTTTCTACTATTTTGTTGTGTGAAAAAAAACTGTCCCTCCACTGACAAATTTCAAGGCAATATTCAAAAAGGTCATAAAGGCATCGTAAAATGAATCCATCAAAATTTGACAAAAACTCAGCATAAAGTGCAGTCTCTTTTTACAAACCAATTCCGTTTTCTTGAAAGTGCAATCAACTGAATGCAATCTACAAATGATCAAATTACATTAAATATGAAATGTCTGTATAATGTGTTCTTTTATTAATGTTCTAGATGTTACAGTCCCTCTTTATTATAGCTTAAAAATGAGCAATTGAAATTATATTTTTAAATAGAAAAAAAAAAAAGATTAACAATAGTGCTTAGATACGGACCTTTCATGTACAGTGAATGATAACCAAACCTTTGACATTTGATATAGTTATGACGTTACGAAGACTTGTTTACTGAAATCACGTGACTTTTCAGTTTGATTTTCAGAGAAAAAAAGATTCACAAAAGTGTTGAAGATTTACGAAGCAGTGGAGATGCTAAATCGAAGCGCCCAATAGTAAAGCAGCATGTCACTAGTATGTGCAGGGTTGTTTGTAGGCGATCACATTGGATATGTACGTTAGACACAGTCAATGGCGTATTTTATAACAGGTGTGAGCAGTGATGTAGCAGAGGGTGTTGGTGGGCCCCGCGATAACCCCAACCCTGTGGCCCAAGTCAAGTCTTTCTGATCTTCTGGTCTATGGCTCAGGTCCCTCGATCATATGTAAGTCGTGGGATTTGTCCCCTTATTTTTTATAAAGCTTATAAGCCAACACACATCTCCTCAGCAGACTGCAAGATCTGAGTGTCATTCAGTGAGAGCAAGATACACAACAGTGATCTACTGTACAGCATGTTCACAGCAGAGCAGATGGCTGTTTTGTTGTTTGCTTGCTGTGTTTTAAGTGTGATGAGTTTGCGTATGTGTTGTCTGAAATGCATTTTTCAGGATTTTTTTATGTGTGTGTGTTTAGTAAACACTTTAAGGAAGATGAGGACCTTTTGGTCATCAAAAACAATATGCAGGTTGACAGCACCAAGTGTCATTCCTGTATGCTGTAACAACACCAGCTCAAAGAGGAATAAAGCGTCGTCCAAAGGCAAACCCTCTGACATATGTTGGTCAGTATTTCTATCGTTCTCTTTTTCTGTCAATGACTTTCAGACTTTTCTACACCTGCTTAAACATTTTAGGACGTTTGGTCTGCTGCCAGTGGCAACTATAAATGTAAACAGTATTAATAGTATAAAATCACAAATGAGATCTCAGTTGTTTCTCTACATGTTGTAGGTTTTTTGTGTTTAAATCTTTTTATTTGGCATTTTAACAGAATATCATTTATAATTACAGTTTTTTTTTAAATGCAAAAACAAATAAAACACAATCTAACAAATATGCATGCAAAAAATGTTGTAGGTTTTTAAATGTTTGTTGGTGTTTAGTTGGAGGCTGGAGTAAAGATGACCCGTCCTGCCCAGTTGTAGCAGTTCTGCCCCCAGTATAATGAGTGGAAGATGACCGCTCCAATGCACCATCAACGCGGCGACACAGGGGTGTGTGCTCTGGGCGGGATCATCTACACTGTGGGCGGGTCTGATGATGTCACCTGTTTGAGCAGTGTGGAGAGGTGGGAGTTTTCATCAGTTTATTACTAAACAAACTGTCCTTCAAATAGAGTTTTTTTTTTGGGAAGTGCACGAGATTCTACTCACAGTTGATTTCAATAGTTTGAGATTAACTAATATTAAGCTATTTTTATAAATGCATACTTTTTAATATTAAATTATAACAATTTTAAGTATATATATATTTCTCTAGATTTTTCCACTATCTGTTTTTTTTTTTTTTACCGTCTAATGCGTTCTAGCATTGCATTCTATGTGAAGAAAGCAAGCATTAGTTTAGTGTGCTCTAATGATTAAGTTAGGTTAAATAAAGCTTAATTAAATCTTAAGAATACATAGCACACAATTATTAGTTATAGTCCACTTTTAATTTTCCACTTCAAAGCGTTTATAAAGCTACGCCTACCTCAAAAGACGGTGTTAAACTACCTTTGTCTCAAAGCACATGACATTACAATATTAATGAACATAAACAACTTAAAGAGCACTGACCTGTACCACCAGACTGCTTCAGATTAATTTCGGCGTTGATAGTGTTGCCATTGAAATAAATTTGAGTCACGAACGGCTCCATGTATAACATCATGGGTTTCCATCTCTTCCAAATTAGAGTAGTTGGCGTGAACGCAGCATAAGCTGTTTTGGTTTATGAAGAACTGTAAAAGGCATCTGCTGTTTCGGTTGTGGACGCGAATTTCGGACGCGAATTTCGGACTCAGTGTGCAATGGCCTTAATGCTACAGAGGACTGTCTTTCTCGCCTGCCGGCTTGAAAATGAGTAGGGGGAGTGTGACGGTCACGGATTGACAGCACATTTAACATGGACTTGAGTTAATAAATGCACTCACACACACACAGACACTGATCGAAATGAGTGAATGAAATACCTGTTGACTTTATGCAGTATTGTTTAAACCATAATTTTAGAGGTCCGACGGGGAAATGGTGGCGGGAATCTTTGGTTCCACTAAGGATTGGAATCTACCACTTATTTATTGAGCATGGGTGTTTCAGGGACAACACGGCCGAGTTGCTTCTGTTATTTCCCGTTCAATCTATTGGAAATGATATCAACTGTTGCATAAGAAAGTAGATTATCTATTTTGAACAGTATGACAAAATGTTTCATCTAGACTCTATAATTATGGGAAATTCACGAGTTCACACTTACATACAATTAGAGGGGGTAAAGTTTAATGCGTATTTGGCGTGCTCGGAGTTCGGCCCGAACCCAGAGTATTCCCCCATGTAAGTAGTTAGGGCTAGAACTGTGGAGAAGGGGCGGTGGAGGGGTACTGCTAAACTGTCAATGGATTGAGATGAGACTGCTGAGTCTATATATACACCTCTTATCATTGATTGTTGAGTGCTCTCCACCAGTGTTAATTATCTGAACGTGCTCCTCCCGAACTTTGTTAATAAAACATCATATGTGTAAAGTGTTGTATGTGAGTTTGTCCCTCCCCATGGGGTAATGGTGCTGGCAAATGGTGTTAGTCTGTGTTGGTTGCTGCAGTGGAGAGTGTGGCCTGAGTGCTGGAAGTATTTTGTACTTTGTTGATTTGTCTTTTTTGGTGTTCTTTTTGAGGAAGTTATTTTTTGGAAAATTTGCATTTGGCATTATTGCTTTTGAATCTAATTTGAATTAAGTTATTTTCCCCTTTTTTGTTTAATTTTTGCCATTAATGTTATATATTTGGATTAGGATTTGTCATGATTTTGCACATTTGAATAAATATTCATATATACTTCAAACTTTTTATATTCACTCTGTTTAATTAGGCCACACATTTTTTTTTGGTGCCCATTACTGGGTTCCTATTACATACACCTTCCACAGACGAGATATATACATATAAATATTTAGACCACTTAATTTATTGATTGCTATCAGGATGTGAAGAGACTTTCAACCAGCATAACAAAAAATGTTACTGTAACAAATCGCCTACCCTGCCTTTAATTTTAAGGATATTCAATTATAATCCTAATTTCTTTGCCTTTGTCTGCCATTTCATATTGATGTGTTCATTCAATGCATTTTGGGATTACATTTTCCAAAAAGTAGACATGCAACACTGCCTTAGAAATTGGTCAATAGTTTATTCCTAGAATCTGTAAAATGTACCTGGTTATTGTTTAAAACAGCTTTCACATGTTACAGCATGTATAGACCTTATGCACCAGAGAAACAAGTCCGCCGCCATTTTTAGAATATTGTCTTTGAACTTCCGTTTTTGCGGTCGCTCTGTATATCTCTATGGCATTGCTGTCCACGAGTAATTAACTTTTTTAAGTGGATTTACTTAATGTAAAGTTAACGAAACTTATCATGAGGATTGTAATGTTTAAAGCAGATGTTTTAACAAATGTCAGTAGACCGGGAAGATTTTAAAACGAGCCGTTCATTCATAAATAGTCAAGATCGCTGTGAAAATACAGACCGGAAGACAAAAGACAACGAGTGCAGCGCTGAAAAGGGGCGGGGCTACATAAGGTCTATATATGATGCCTTAAAATGCTGAGTGAATGTGTTTCTTTATGTGTGTTAGGTATGATCCAGAGCGTAACACCTGGTGTGTGTGCCGTCGCTCTCCTCGCCACGGTCAAGGGTGTGTGTTATAGATATGGATGGATGTCTCATTACACTCGGATGTTTTGACGGAATGACCTGCATTAACACAGTAGAGAGGTCTACACACAATAACACATATACACATACAGAGAAACATAACTCTGGAGATATGAAGATCTCCTTTAGACAAACTCATACACACTTGTTGTAGGTATGACCCATTGAAGAACTCCTGGTCTAAGTTGACTCCAATGCTGAGGAACAGGGCAGCTGCATCCGCCGCTGTCCTGAACGGTCAAATTTACATTGTGGGAGGAACAGATGGAGACATACCGCTAGATTCAGGTACACAAACACATACATGTGCAAATTTGAAAAAATAAAATAACTCAATGCTCATCTTCTGACCTAGTGGAGCTTTTTGATCCATTTGAGGCACGCTGGTGTCTCTGCCCCACCATGTCCACTCCAAGGGTGGCTTCAGGATGTGCTCCGTTTCTTGGCTGTCTGTATGTGGCCGGAGGACGAGACGAACTTGGTCTGTCATTGAGCACCGTGGAGAAATACGACCCAGACACTCTCCGCTGGAGCCCAGTTAGGGCTATGAACAACAAGAGATTTCAGGTTTGAGTGAATAAGAGCTAGTCTTCTTAAAAGAATAGTTCACCAAAAAATGATTTTACTTACCCTCTTGTCATTCCAAACCTATACATAGAATATTACCATTCTAAAATTATTCTGAAGTGGTTTAATCATGGCCTTTGTGGTAAGATTATTGTGTTTAAAATGCACAGGTTTCTTTAGTGCTGTTTAATGGCTTTCTATTGGCTATCGGAGGATATGATGGTGTAAGTGACCTTAAAACAATGGAGGCTTACAACCATGAGAAAAACTCCTGGAGGTGTGTATTGTTTTAAGTGTCTCATACATGTAAAGTGTGCACAAATGCGGCAAATGTGCAGTTTAAGTACTGATTGTGGGAGGAAATCTACATAATGGATTTAAATATGCCGTTAATGTGTTAAAAACACTTTTATAGTTGAGAGAGACTGTCATGAAATGAAACAAAAATACTGTCATTATTTATACCAAATTGAAGATTATACTACTTTTTTCTTCATCTCTCACATTCCTTATATCTTTTCTTGTGTTTAGACATTTTGGAAATATGAAGTCCAAGCATGCAGGTGGACATGTGGCTCTGGTTAAGGCTGTGTGAAATGTATTGATTGAAATGATGATGATATCATTGTAATAAATGACAGTGAAATGAAATTCTGAAATGTCTTGACCCTCACAAAAACATACTGCTGTTGTACCATGTTTTCCGGTATCATATTATAATATAATAATACCATGTTATTTTATTCTAGCAGTGGTAGATGAAAATGGAAATCATTCAGTAGCTACTATGGCCTATGTCTAGAAAACAGAAAACTATGTCTAGAAAGTAAGAAAACAGCATATCATACTGTTTGGTACTGTTCAGAAATTAATTTGACCAGTTTCCACAGAGCAATTATTTGTCAATTAAATAGGCTATTGTAAGTTAAATCAGTAGATACATTTTGATGACTTTTTTCCCCAGGCATGTGGAATCACAATTTTAAAATTCCCATGAGCTTGAAAAACCTTTAATGTACCCATGCTTTTAAGAAATGAAGTTCTGTTGCTATGTTACTATGAATAGATGTAGCCTTGGCAACTAAAGAGAAACTTGATGTATTTTTACAGAGTAACAGTTATTATTCGTGATTGAATAAGAAAGATGCTGTTCAAGGCTGTCCACTGTGCAGCACAAGGCGCTGTGTCTGACACTTTAAAATGCCTCGACGATCTTACCTCTCAATGTTAGTTGATGTAGAAGTTGAGAGACTCCGTTGCGCTCCACTGGTTTTATTTTTTTAAAAATCAGCACAAAAAAAAAATTGTCAGAAAGTACAAGTGAACAAGACTCATTAAATTTCAGATCAGCCGACTTTTCACAGGGTTTGATTTCTTCACCATGTTGTTTTTTTTGGACAACATACCATAAACCTCAAAGGTTTACCTGTCTATCTGATGTAGACACATTTTTGACCGTTGACTGAATAACGGATTTTTTTTTTAAATCGTAAAAGCGCGCGATGCCTGAAGCTCTGGCTCACGAGGAAGAAACAGTGGCCGTGACGTTTCCGTCAGCGTGCCGCTCGCCGGATGAAAAGATAAGCGGCGCGTGCTACACCAACCACACATTTGAATACGATGATGGGAGCACCTCGCGCCTGAGGTAAAGTGCGCGCACAGTTGTCTTCAGAACTAAGCATAGATAGATAGATAGATAGATAGATAGATAGATAGATAGATAGATAGATAGATAGATAGATAGATAGATAGATAGATAGATAGATAGATAGACAGACAGACAGATAGATAGATGATAGATAGATAGATAGATAGATGATAGATAGATAGATAGATAGATAGATAGATAGATAGATAGATAGATAGATAGATAGATAGATAGATAGATAGATAGATTTTATTTTTTGTTTATTTGTGTACCGGTGGGTCATACCACAGTCTAATGTATTATAGTAAATGTTGTCTTGGTCGGTGGTAAAGCAGCACTTCTTGCATCAGTTTCTACCCTCAAAACTAGGCTTCTTATTCAGAAGACATCTAAGACTAGCTTGCTTTTTAAAATGTCAAATAGTCTATTTTTCCAAGTCTCTGTGTCTTCTCTTTCACTGGTAGTCCGAGATGTGGCTCCAGTTGTGGGGGCAGAGGGGTGGTCTTAAATGTGCAGGAACTCGAGATGACCACTGGAGCATCGGTGGTTCCTTCCCCTCAAACCTACTTCCGGTTCCGAGACCTGTTGCTTGGAGACCAGACGTTTTATGATGACAGGTAAAAAAAAGTAGGCTACATATAGTGACAAAGGCTGAAACCGAAATCGCCCCCTTAAAACCTCATTTACTATTCCCTAAGTTAGTCCACTAATTCTTTTCACTTGAGGAGTGAATGAAAAGGAGTGAGCGAATTCGGACAGCCGTTGAGCGTACATCGGTTGTACACTCATTATTGGAGTGCGATGTGGGATTGAATAAGTGCACTCAGTAACGTCCACTATGGTTTCAGACACCACTACAAATGGCTGTCCCCTCAAATAACGCCCTATTTGAGGGTAGAGGGTGTCGATTTCGGTTCCAGCCCATGTTTAGACCTTATGTAGCCCCGCTCGTTGTGTTCTGTCTTCCAGTTTGTATTTCCACAGCATAAAGGTAAGATCTTACGGATTTAGGTTGTCTACAAACCAGAAGGTTGGTGGTTCAATCCCCGGTTCCACCTGACCAAGTGTCGAGGTGTCCATGAGCAAGACACCTAACCCCAGCTGCTCCCGACGAGCTGGATGGCGCCTTGTATGGCTGACTCCGCCGTCGGTGTATGAATGAGTGAGTGAGTGGGTGAATGTGAGGCAAATTGTTAAGCGCTTTGGTGGCCATTGGGTCTGTAAAAGCGCTATATAAATGCAGTCCATTTACCATTTACCATTTATGAATGAACCGCTCGTTCTACTGACATTTGTTATAACATCTGCTTTAAACATTTACAACGCTTATGATAACTTTCATTAACTCTACAATAGTAAATCCACTTCACCAGCTAACTACTCTTTGACAGCGATGCCACAGAGCTACCGCAAAACCAAGAGTTCAAACCTAAATTTCTAAAGATGGTTACGCGCATGTTTCTCTGGCGCATAAGGTCTATATTCCCCAGTCTCACCATTGCTCCATCTGCAAATTCATACCTGTCTCATTGAAGACCAGGAGTCAGAACTAGATCCAAATGACTATTAAATATTTATGATTTATGATGTTTCTGTAGTGCAGCCCCTCCCTGGTTAGTACTTACTGACTGCATCACAAAAAAAGATTAGAAATTGCGGGCAGATGCCCTAGGTGTATAGGTGTGTCCATACAATACACCTAGATCGAGTGTATGGAAAGAAAGCAATTGCACAGCAATATCCACCTTTGAACACCTCAGCAACCATATAGAAACACCTTGGCCAGAACATTCGATATGGAAAATATAACTCTGTTTGAAAATCATGTTTGGATTTGTTTTTTAAACCGCTGAACAAGAGAACAACAAAGTAGCTTGTTGACTTTTTTTATACGGGCAAACCTTGAATATTAAGAAAAAACTCACACTGTGTGTGTGGGCACACAGCCACATCTCTCCAGATCGACAGAAATAGCCTCTTGAGCAGGTTATTATCTGTAATTTCCTGACAACAGGAGGGAGAGAGACTGTGGGCACTGCGGAAAGGTGGAAAGAGAGAAAAAGCTAAAGAACTGCTCATTTGACTGAAATATTTTAATTTTCTTCAGTGAGTTTGTTGCTCATTCATTCAAAGTTCTCTATTATGATAACACTACATACACTCCTGTGACTTTGCACTGTCACAAAGTCAAACAGCATCGCTTGAGGCATGTAGCAAAACTAATATCATCCACTATACAAAAAAAACATTTATTTTTAATAAGCTTTATGCACAACTCGTAAGGTTTGCCACGTTTTACAGCTGTTGTGCGTGTCATAGATATGCTACTTAGGCCTGTATTTGACATAGAGTGTATTGTGTATTGAAATCGAATGCAGAGGCATACACAACAGAGAGAGAGACACGCTTGAGCGCCTGCAGTCAGGAGCGTGTGGGCGGGTTATTTTGAACCGCTGAAGATTATGTACTTCCATAACAATCCTCTCAGCTCAGATCTCTGCACGTCCTTGTCTAGAAACCCTCTGGGTTTTCTCTGTTATGGAACAGAAGAATACTGTACCATCCTGGGTTAACCCGGCTCTGGTCAACTGGAGACTGGACTCTTTTGGTAGCGATGGTGGGCAGAGGTAGGATGCTTCTCTAATAAGAGTCACTGCAGTCTTTTGAATGACTGGAAATGATCACTGAGTCTAGGCTTTTTTCCCTTTTTGCTAAAGTAGGAACGCTGTAGTGGATTTCAGGTGCTGCTAGAGCTGCACTTCTCAGTTGTTGTCAAAGTTTTTTTGTGCATTTTTTATCAAATTAATTATTTGTTATTCCAGTTTCACTGTTTTTATTAGTAAAACATGCTCAATAAATCATGATATATCTAACAAAAACATATGGAAAATTTTGGACAAAATTATTCCAGGGGTTGTAATGTTGATTGCTCCGTCTCACTTTATTACGGCAAATAAAACCACCATTCCTGTGGTCTCCATGGGAACTGGCGGACATATCGCATCTCCTGTCGGAGATTGTAATGTAGAGAATTGCTCTTCGTGCTCAACTATGTAAACAGAGTAAAACATGGTAATGGACAGAGAAAACAAGGGAGACATGCATCAACATATCACTGATCAGTTTCAGGAAAACTCGCATATACTGGCACATTTTTGTATTGTGATTATACAACAGTTTATGCATTATGATCATGCGCATTCATATCTACATGAGTATTTGATGCATAACTTGTCTGCTTTTCAAGATTTTAGGTTAAAATGTGTTTATATTTCACTATTTTTAATCACATTTGGATTTTAAATAGTTCTGTGACAAGTGATTTTTTTAAAAGTACTCATGCATGCATGATGATAATTATAAAATAATTCTCAAACTGCTGTTTAAAATAGTTTTAGATGGAGTTTAGCATGTCGCACCACAGGAGTTGTCAACTTTTGTCAAGTATTTCGTGTCAACTACCCACATGCATGAATTCACACTGTCTTACTGACTTTATAAGGCAGTGTTGCTGTAGCCTCTGACAGGTCCACCTTCACCAATGTAAAGCTTTCATGATAAAGTAAACTTTTATTTGCCCTCTTTCACTTTCTCTTCATCTCTGTGTCACATCTCTTCATATATGATCTGTCTGCCTATATATTGCCTACCCACATGCATGAATTCACACGGTCTTACCCACACAGAGCGCTGACTTTATAAGGCAGTGTTGCTGTAGCCTCTGGCAGGTCCACCTTCACCAATGTATATTTTTATTCTGGTTATATACAGTATATATGATCTGTCTGCCTATATATTGCCTATATATTGCATGAATTTATAATATATACTCTGTTAGAGGGTTAGTTCACCAATTTATGGCTCTTTATAATGAGAGTGAATGGTACTATTTTTTTAAAGCCCAAAAAAGCGCATCCATCCATTATAAAAGTAATCCATACGGCTCCAGGGGGTTAATAAAGGCCTTCTAGAGAAAAGTGATGCGTTTTTGTAAGCAAAATATCCATAACTTTATAAACTGTAATCACTAGCTTCCAGGATATTTTTTATTATAACTCTGATTGTGTTTGGCTGAAAGAAGAAAGTAATATACACCTATAGGGTGGCTTTAGGGTGAGTACATTTTAGGATAATTTTCAATTTTGGGTGAACTAACCCTTTAAGGGAATTCACTAAGAATTTATATTACAATTGTAGCATGTTGTGGCTAAAGTTTCTAAATGTGTAGGCTGCTATTTTTCATTACAAATGCCCCCCGAACGAGATATGAAATCAATCTTTCAGTTGATTGATAGTGATTTATGTTAATTCTAGACTGATGTTTTTAACTGCAGGGTTCATGTGGAGTTTTATGTGGATGAGAACACGTTTAAAGAGAGACTCAAACTTTTCTTCATCAAAAACCAAAGATCCAGTAAGTCTCAAACCTGTGACTTTTTGCCTTTAATTTGACCACATTTTATGGTCTTTTAATGCATGAACTTTCGTCCCCCCCCCCCCCCCCCCCCCCAGGTTTAAGGATACGAATATTTAATTTCTGCCTGAAGCTTTTAACATGTGTTCTCTACATCATACGAGTCATGACGGACAACCCGGCCCAGCTCCGACACACATGGTCAGAACTGTGTTTTAATGTTTATGAGTCTGAAGAGTATGATTTCAAATTAGTATGCTCACATCCAAACATCACTTCAGCAGGTGCTCGATCAAAAGAAAACTGAGCTGAGATGCAAAAGAGCCGGCACAACGCTTTTACGAAGACCTTTTGTTGTCCAAACGTTGCATTTTAGTAATGTTCCTTGGGAGCAGATATAGTAGTGTGCTGGCTCTTTAGCATTTCAGTTAAAGACTATGATTACCATGACATAACCATTACATATTTTTTTAATATTTAAAGAAAGTTAGTGACTCATCTCTTATGCTAGATTGATGTGTCACAGTAAGCGACACACACCTCCTCTCTCCACAGCATCAACTGCAACAGCACCACGCAGACCAATGAGATCAACTGGTGAGAAAAAACATCAGCATTAATTTGCGGTTATGCAGATGTGATTCGAGGTTGGTTTTATACTTCTAATGTATTTGCTCTATTCGGTCTCTCTCTTCTAGGGGGCTGATATTCTGGGTAGACAGAAAAGAACCAGTGTGGGCCATTCAGGTGAGTCCCAGGAAAACAAAGCATTTATATTTAAATGTAATGATTCAACACTGCTTAGTGAAGCTTCGAAACATTTGTAAATCTTTTGTTTTGAATCAGTGGTTTGATGGTTGAATCAAACTCGATAAGTCACATGATTTCAGCAAACGAGGCTGTGTTACGTCATACTGTTTCGAACCTTGGTTTCTAAACATTTCAAAATTCGGATGATTCACCACTAGATGGGATTGATCTAGTTGAACCGTCTATGAGTTGAACCCATGAATGATTGTCTAAGGTTTTAAATAATCTCAAGTCACTTTTATAATGTAGGTTCATTTTAAATTAATTTAATGAATTTATAATTCATCTGTATAATACAAAAAAGGAGAATGACACTTAATTGCTTTTAATTGACCTAGTTTGACAAGCCCTGCCTAAAAACACATAAACAAGGACTTCAAATTAAATGTGCTCTATGTAACTTTTCTTCTACGATGAATCCTTTTTTTATTGCCTGTGTGTGAAGGGGTTGTAATCACACATTACAATGATCCACTTGTCGGGTTTTGCTATTACCTCTGAAGGCCAGTATTCCTATTTCTATGTGAAGTCTCCGGGTCGGATTTTCTGCGAAATGTATCTGCTGAAGCTCGTCAGGCCAAACGTGAATCGGATCGACTTAGGCCCAATCCCAATTCTACCCCTTTCCCTTTCGTCTACCCCTAACCCTTCCCCTTCCCCTTGACCCTTGAAACAGAGTGGCAAGGCGAAGGGGTGAAAATATTCCCCTAAGAAATGGGACACCACTACTGGTTACACGTCATTATACGTCGTCGCTAGCGCCTACGTCACAGGAGATGCTCCGATGTTTATCACAAACTTCCAAGATGCCGTCGACAGCTGCAGTCATCTCAGTTGCATGGGTTACAGCTATTTTTTTTGCATTTGTCTTGTGAAGCACAGTAACGTTTAACAGACTCACTCCCAAAGTTGTTTTGCCTTGTATTTGGACTTAAGGAAATGTTGCTCGTTGTCAATGTGAAAACGAATTATCCTCCGGGTTTCCTCAGGTGTCCCTGTTTGATAAAGATTTGATAATGATATATCTAACAAAAACATATGGAAAATTTTGGACAAAATTATTCCAGGGGTTGTAATGTTGATTGCTCCGTCTCACTTTATTACGGCAAATAAAACCACCATTCCTGTGGTCTCCATGGGAACTGGCGGACATATCGCATCTCCTGTCAGAGATTGTAATGTAGAGAATTGCTCTTCGTGCTCAACTATGTAAACAGAGTAAAACATGGTAATGGACAGAGAAAACAAGGGAGACATGCATCAACATATCACTGATCAGTTTCAGGAAAACTCGCATATACTGGCACATTTCTGTATTGTGATTATACAACAGTTTATGCATTATGATCATGCGCATTCATATCTACATGAGTATTTGATGCATAACTTGTCTGCTTTTCAAGATTTTAGGTTAAAATGTGTTTATATTTCACTATTTTTAATCACATTTGGATTTTAAATAGTTCTGTGACAAGTGATTTTTTTAAAAGTACTCATGCATGCATGATGATAATTATAAAATAATTCTCAAACTGCTGTTTAAAATAGTTTTAGATGGAGTTTAGCATGTCGCACCACAGGACTTGTCAACTTTTGTCAAGTATTTCGTGTCAACTACCCACATGCATGAATTCACACTGTCTTACTGACTTTATAAGGCAGTGTTGCTGTAGCCTCTGACAGGTCCACCTTCACCAATGTAAAGCTTTCATGATAAAGTAAACTTTTATTTGCCCTCTTTCACTTTCTCTTGAAATGGGACAATGGGACACCACTACTGGTTACACGTCATTATACGTCGTCGCTAGCGCCTACGTCACAGGAGATGCTCCGATGTTTATCACAAACTTCCAAGATGCCGTCGACAGCTGCAGTCATCTCATTTGCATGGGTTACAGCTATTTTTTTTGCATTTGTCTTGTGAAGCACAGTAACGTTTAACAGACTCACTCCCAAAGTTGTTTTGCCTTGTATTTGGACTTAAGGAAATGTTGCTCGTTGTCAATGTGAAAACGAATTATCCTCCGGGTTTCCTCAGGTGTCCCTGTTTGATAAAGACCATACAAGACTGGTTGATCTGATCATATTGCAAAAAGCACGAAACTGTAAGCACTGTTCGTTTATATCGTGTTCACATATAACCACAAAAAAACAATGCGTTCATAGCCGATGTACTGTAAAATATAAGCCAATTCGCTTCCGCAATTACTTTCACCATTTGACATGAAAATATGTTGCGGGACTATCGTTAGCAAACTTTAGCGATGTTTTTTTTTTTTACAAACGTTTCTTTGAAGAAACTGACCGTAAATATGAACACAATATTGAATGTAACATAAAGGAAATCATTATTTGTCGTTAAAAATGTAAATATTTTTGCGTGGGCAGCCATTTTGCGTCTGTAGCCGGTGTATGCAGTGACACTTCTCATACCCCTTCGTTTGAAGTGTGGTCCCGAAAAATCTTCGTTTGAAGGGCTATCTGGCCCTTCCCCTTACCCCTACCCCTCCAACCAAAAGAGAATTGAGACAGCCCTACCCCTTCACGTGCACGCGCAAAACAGAGGGGAAGGGGTAAGTGAAGGGGTAAGGGGTAGAATTGGGATTGGCCCGTAGGACGAAAACACGGATCAACATCGGCAGAGCGTTTGAATTATGGAGAGACCTCCGCTATTTTTATTGTGATAAATTACAAGTTTTCAGATATGCTGAAATAAATAATGGTAAACTGTAATGAAATAGCAAGGTAAACTACAACATACATGAGATATGAAATGAATACAAAAGACTGACAAAAAGTAGGAGCTTTAGGATGTATCTTTTATTTTATGTACTAGATCTACTGTCTAACGTCACTCATCCCACTATTATCATATTGTTTATAATACACATTTCCGACACGTTCAGTACAGTAATGTTACTTCCTACGATCTTACTATTACACTGAAATTGTTCAGTCTAGTCACTAACCGTTTTCAATATCATATTATACATTCACCTATGTTGACATTGCTGATTGTGAAAGATACACGAATAGTTAGTGAAATGCCTTATGCTAGATAACACCACAAATGTAACGTTATCATGGTACGAGCATGGAGCATTAGTTCAACGTCAAGCTGATAAAAGTAGCCTATTATTGTAACGTTGCAGTTGAGTTTCCAGCATGTTGTGTGATGCTTTCTCCGGTGTGTTGAAAGTCTCAGTGTGGCCGGTACCATGAGTGCTCGCTCGTGGGTTCGAGCACGCGCAAGAGCACGAGCGCTCTTGTAAAAATTGGTTGCAATCTGAAACATCACCGGTAGAGGCTGCTAAAAAATACATATAGCACCTTTAATCAAAGAAAATTTTTACATAACCTTCAAATTGAATGTTATTTGAATATTTGTACATTTAATAGATTACACTTTTTTATAAAAAACATTTGCAATTGCCAATTGGTTTGTAAAAGATGTCATGATTATACATGTCTGAGTTTTCGTTGCATTTACACTGTTCTGACCAGCAGGTGTCGCCAGCCTGTGGTGTTTCAAGCACTTTAAAACAGTGTATCATTTTGCGAAGCAATTCAGTTGTTCAGCAATTCAATTCAGAATTCAGTTGATTCAGAACACTTTATCCAAAGACAGTGTTACCACACCAGATTTCCATAAATACTGGAATAGTACAAAAACACTTCTACACCCACCCCCCCCCCCCCCCCCCACCCTCTGAAAAGGCTAGTTAGTCAGGAAGGGTGTTTTCCGTATTTTTTTGAAGGTTTCAATGGATTCCGCTGTTTAGGCAAAAGTTCATTTTACCACCAAGAAACAATGAATGTGAAGGTTTTTAAAGTGACCTTGCCACACTATGATGGTTTTACTCATTGATTGATGTGCGGAACAAAACAAAACAAAGACAATCATTCTAGCCCATTCACAGTATTCTGAACGAATGTCAAAAGTTTAATTTCACACCCGCATTTACTTATACTTATGCCCTTTACCCTACTGTATCATATTTGATATCCAAATTTCTAAGGCCTGTTCATAGTCAGTAAGAATAAATGTATATATTGTTTAATATTTCAAGATGAACACTTAAAGCAACTTAGGTTTACTTTGATTATCCATACTTATCCATCCATCGATCAGGCTTTTGATTTGTTCATCTCTCAATCACCATTGCATTGCATTATTTGCCCCCCACAAAATAAAAAAAATAACAACAGAGCTTTAATCATAAAACTAAGCCTTTAAATATCATCTTACTAAGACATATATTATTGGAAGATATAGAGTGATGACTGATATTCATATGCATGTAAGTTGTCTGTTATACTGTTATAAAGATCTTATTGATTTATATTACAAGCTCTCAGAATTTCATCTTACCCTTTGGTTATATAAATATCTGCATCTGCACCAAAATAACTTATTTTTGCTCAGTTTGGGCCTCTGGATAAAACTGAGGTGTTTTTTCCCCTCTCGGATATGAGCTCCATATTCACACTATATCAGACTATAGGAGCCTGATGCGTCACATATGATATTTAACAAAAAAGACATATGCATTTATTTATTTTTTTGTCTGCTTGCATGTTTTTTTCCTCAGGTGATTGTAGCATCCATCAGTTTCTTGGAGGCCATGTTGCTAACGTACCTCAGCTACAAGGTGAGCTTGTGCATATATTTGAAGTGTGAAAGTGTTCATTGAATGTTGATTGATTTGATATCTAGTTTTACTGTCACAGACGTGAATATCTAGTTTCTGCATTTTGCTTTGGCACAGCAGTATAAAGACACGGATGTTCAAAATAGATCATGCATGTGTTTTTTCAGGGTAATATATGGGAGCAGATATTTCAGGTGTCTTTCTTGTTGGAGATGCTAAATACTGTCCCCTTCATCATAACGGTAAGATGCATCTTCAGAACTAAATCCCAAACTCCTCACCACAGCTGATAATGTGACCTGACCTCTTTCTGTGTGTCAGATCTTCTGGCCTCCACTCAGAAACCTGTTTATCCCAGTGTTCCTCAACTGCTGGCTGGCCAAGTGTGCTCTGGAGAGCATGATAGTGAGTGTTAACCATTCCCAGATAAACCCACACCAGTGTCTGTTCAATGCTGTATGGAAACCAGGCGATGTGTGTGTGTGTATTACAGAATGATCTGCACAGAGCGATTCAGAGAACACACTCGGCCATGTTCAACCAGGTTCTCATCCTCATCTGCACTCTCTTATGTCTCGTTTTCACCGGGTAAGAATCACTTTATTCTGATTTAGGGCTGGGCAATATATCCAAAAGTGTATATTGTGATTCGTGATATTTACAAAAATTTTGGTTGATAACTATATAAATGAATATACGCATTTTTATAGAAAAATACTTTTATATTTTATATTATATTTTGCGATATCTTTATTAATACAATGTTAGCTTATTAAGAGCTGTGTAAATTGAAATGTATCGAAAACTGTGGTAATTAAAAGCTATTTAATTCTGCTTACCTTCATTTTTAAAATCCAGACAAGAAATGAAGCTTCTCTAAAAAAAATTTTAAAAGCATTTGCAAACCTCTCATTTCAAAACCTTTTTTCTAAGTCAAGATGGTTAATTTATTGATAAGATTTTTTATTATTATTATTGTATTCAATTAATTGAATTTTTTATTATTAGTTGAATTATTTTAATTAAAAATGTAGTTTTTATTTACTATCTTTTAAAAGATTGAAAAGATTTTTTTTCAATTGTATTTGTAAAACTTTTTATTAATAATTATTTTTCTTTTTCTTTTCTTTTTTTAAGAATGATCATGTTTATAAATAACTTTGTCATACATCATTTTTTTTTTGTCAAGATTTGTTTGTCATTTTTAAATTATGTTTGTTTAATTTATTATTTTTTATTACATTTTCTTATGAAAATGTAAGTTATATTTACAAAATAAATATTTTGAGAATTGATTTACTCAACTTTATATCTAGCAACATCTAGTAACATCTAGTTATATCTAGTAACTAAGGAGGGCAGGGCTTAACAACGACCAGCCACTCTCTTCCATGCATCTTGCACGACCTCAATATAAACGATATTTCTATCAATATCATTGCTTCACCCCTGCAGTGGCTCTTTCTTCTTCTCTATCTCTCATCACCCTCACTAAAGTCTTTGTGTCTCTTTCAGCACATGTGGTATCCAGCATTTAGAGCGTGCTGGTAAGAAGAGTCTGTCTCTCTTTAAAGCTTTGTATTTTTGCATCGTGACCTTCTCTACGGTGGGCTTCGGCGATGTGACGCCACAGATTTGGCCGTCTCAGCTGCTGGTGGTGGTGATGATCTGTGTGGCCCTGGTGGTGCTGCCTCTACAGGTCAGACCACTCAAATACTGACTCTGAACACAGCCGAGGACCTTTCCAAGTATTTAATTCATCGTCTGTCTGTTTCTCCTCTTCTCTGGCTGTAGTTTGAAGAGTTGATCTATCTGTGGATGGAAAGGCAGAAATCTGGGGGAAACTACAGCAGACATCGGGCTCAGACCGAGAGACATGTGGTCTTATGTGTCAGCACTCTCAAAATCGACCTGCTTATGGACTTTCTCAACGAATTCTACGCACACCCACACACACAGGTGTGTATTCTGTCTGTCTATGTGTGTTTAATAGGTTTAGAACGTCTGTCCATTTTGTTCTAGTATGATGACATGTTGTGTTTGTGCATGTTTAGGATTATTACGTGGTCATCTTGTGTCCATGTGAGGTGGATGTCCAGGTGAGGAGGATTTTGCAGATTCCTCTGTGGTCACAGAGAGTCATCTACCTTCAAGGCTCAGCCCTCAAAAACCAGGATTTACTGAGAGCCAAGTGAGTGACAGCCTTATTGACCAATCACAGCATCTGCTCATGCATAGGCGGATTTGTTTTTCATAAGGCTGCAACAACTAATGAACAAAATGCATTTAAAAACGGCAAGTGCTGGATAATAGTTTATTCTACTCCCTTATATTGTAACTTGTATTTTAAGCCACATTTATACCACATTTTTGTTTTATACATCACAGTTTGCACATTGTTTGAAGGCTAGCATTGGACAAGATTTGGAACAACAACAAATGTAGCTTCTGTGATTGGTCTGCTTTGTTAATTCCCCTCTGTGATTGGTCGCTTTTGTTCTGTAGGATGGACGATGCGGAAGCATGTTTCATTCTTAGCAGCAGGAATGAAGCTGATCGCATGGCGGCAGTGAGTGTTCTTTTTATTTTATCATTCCCATGTATTGATAAAGGTAGACGCATCAATATTTACCAGATAAAAAATATTTCTAATCATCACCTGGAATACCTAGTAATTTATCTGTAATTTATCTGTCAGTTATTGACTAGTTTTTTCTATAATATCTAATACCAATTATCATAAAGCAACCCAAAAGCAGATTTAACCCAACAAAACCCAACAAAAACAGAAGAAAAGGAAGAAAGAAATATATTTTCTTGTAAAATGTGTGGTCAGTACCGCTGCTTCCTATACAGAGTACACGCGATTGCGAATTGGAAAGTGAAAGTAAAAAGCCAGCATGCATTTAAAAGCGATTTCAATACCCTGCATATCGATGCCCTCAAATTATATACAATATAATTATCCAACTAAAAAATTGCAAGAGAATGCAAAAGCATTGACATATATTTTTTCCTCCCATCTCATATTTTTTCCATCAACATGTCCCTTTAGGGCAGGGGCGGATCTACAGGGGGGCAAGGGGGGGCAGGTGCCCCCCCACTCTAGAGCCTTGCCCCCCCAGCTGCCCCCCTAACTTTAGTAAAACTATAGGCTACTTGTAAAAACAACCCGCAAGCTTCTCAAAACAGTGAACTAAACGATACATTTAGCAAAAGTGAAAAATGTAATTTTTATTAAAGCCCCTCCCCCCTGCCCCTCAAATAGTACGTCCCTGATTCAAAAGTGCAGAGCGGCGTTCGCGCTCAGTCTGGTTTACACACACAGCGAGTCTGTTGCGGTGCGCTGGCCCTGCAACCCGACTGGAGAGACTGAGCTGCCCCCGAGCCTCTGAAGGTGAAGTGAGTTTCCCCCAGGTGTAGTTAAACACACGTTTAACTTAAAGTTACATTTGTAATGAATTTATTGTATGCTAAAGACGATTCAGTATCCAACATAGCGAGTCTGTTACGTTAGCCAAAATCAGCGGTCAAATCGCTTCCTCGTGATTTGTAAGAGCACTTTTCCCTTTGATTAGCCTAATTTTGATTTTAGTAAAGACAAGAACAGCTTAATAAAAAATATAAATTGTTTGTTTCCATAACGTTTACTGATGGTCGCCGTTACGCCGACGTTACGTTACAACACACAATACAGTGCCAGTTAGGAGATCGATCATTTGATTAGCTAAGCAAATCCAATTCCTCTCAGGTATCACAGCAATGAAACCAGTCTTACAACTGGAGAAATAACAAATACAATTAGGATTATTATATTAAGTACTCTAAACATAACTGGTCTGTGTGTATGTGATAAATCTGTCTGATTTTATATTTGTTATATAGGCTACTTATTAGCTACATGGCCCTACAGTGTAATGTAATACAAGGATAACCAGAGGTTTTCACATATTGACTTTTGCAGGCAAGAGTAGTTGAAGAAAGTAGCTGGAGCCTAACCATTAAAAGTCCTTGGAGACAATTATTGGTCTTTTTTATATTTTCATTTTGCTTTTTATACTTGGTAACACTTTACTTGAAGGGGTGTGCATAAGACTGACATGACACCTTCATAATCATGACATGACACATGGCATGAATGTGAAGTAGGGTTTATGCATGTTTATAACAACTGTCATTAAGTGTCTTTCGCTCAATAATCACATTTTGAATGCAAATATGACATTGTTTAAGATGTCTTTGTAATGACATCTTGACATAAACCCATACATCATAACCTGTCAGTGTCTTTGTCATGACAACTTGACATTAAATTAAGTTAAACTGTCCTGTTGGTTTTGACATTGGCTGTCATGAGGCCATTATAACTGTCATGAATATTTTTTGTGACCTCAACTACAGTGGTACAAATTGAATTTGTCATTAAAAAGTTATAATGGCTTCATGACAGCCAATGTCAAAACCAACCACCTGACAGTTTAATGTAATGTTAACCCATAAAGTGGTTTCTTAAGTTTGATAATTAATCTGCTATGTCCTGTTTGTGACAGGTTGTGTTGTCTTAGTAATGTCAAGTTGTCATGACAAAGACACTGACAGGTTATGATGTATAGGTTTATGTGAAGGTGTCATAACAAAGACATCTCAAACAATGTCATTTTTGCATTAAAAATGTCATAATTGAGCGAATGACACTTAATGACAGTTGTCATAAACATGCATAAAACTTCCTTCATATTCATAACATGTGCCATGTCATGATTATGAAGGTGTCATGTTAGTCTTATGCACGCCCCTTCAAGTAAAGTGTTACCCTAAAAACCTTTGTAGTGTGTAAGGGCATGATTAAACTAACTACTGTGTTTTTGTGTTTGTAAGGGATTCCCACCGTCTACCCCTGCCACCCTGCCAAGACCTCTTGCCACCCCTTTGCCCCCCCATGTAAAATTTTCTAGATCCGCCACTGCTTTAGGGGCTCCGTAGAATGTGTCATTTCCTTTCCGAACATAGTATTTGGCTTCGAGCACATCCCTAAAGACTAGTATTGATTTATTGACAGGATCACCAGACCATTCTGAGGGCCTGGGCTGTGAAAGACTTCGCTCCAAACTGCCCTCTTTTCGTCCAGATTCTTAAGCCTGAAAACAAGTTCCATGTTAAATTTGCAGGTACTAATTAGGCTCTTTTCACTTCCTTTAGTTCACATTCTTTTTCTGGAATATTGTCGCCCTTAGACGACTCATTTTTTGTAACCCACGGTCATCTTGCCTCTGAGCAGCATGTCCGTTTCTTTCCACAGATCACGTTGTGTGTGAAGAAGAGTTTAAATACGCCATGCTGGCTCTGAATTGTCTGTGTCCGGCCACCTCTACGCTGATCACTTTACTGGTCCACACATCTCGCGGACAGTGAGTCGCAACTCTCTTAGCTTCTTTAAAGGTGAAGTGTGTTATTTGTGTGCTTCTAGTGCCACCACATGGAAATCAGAAATATTGGCTGTTTTCAAACAGGTTTCCTCAACACTCCTCTTGTCATTATCATGTTTTTTCAACAATGTACGTGGTAATGCCATGTTTTTTGGACACTATCATGATACACTACTGTTCAAAGCTTCGGGGTTCAAAAATTTGGAAAGAAATTAATACTATTATTCAGCATGGATGCATTCAATTGTTCAAAAGTGACAGTAAATACATTTATAATGTTACAAAATATTTCTATTGCAAATAAATGCTTTTTTAATGTAAAAATGTATCACGGTTTTCACAAAAATATGACTTTTTGTGAACAACTGTCTTCAACATTGATGATAATGCTTCTTGAGCATCAAAACAGCATACTAGAGTGATTTCTGAAGGATCATGTGCCACTGAAGACTGGAGTAATGATGCTGAAAATTCAGCTTTTGCATCACAGGAATAAATTACATTTTACTATATATTCACATAGAAAACAGTTCTTTTAATTTTCACAATAATTCAGTTTTTTATCAAATTAATGTAGTCTTGGTGAGCAGAAGATACTTTCAAAAATATTCTTACCGACCCCAAAGTTTTGAACAGAAGTGCAATAATAATCTTTAAAGTCCCCGTGTAGTCAATAATTTTATCCCTTAAAACTCATCTTTGATCACCAAAATGACATATTTAAAAGTTTTTTCCTTGAAAAGAATTCTTCATGCCTTAAAATAGCTCTACACCCTTGCCTTATTTAGTTTACATGGTTCTATTAATATGCAAATGAGCCCCGCCTCCACTCACTTACACCAGCTCAGAGATCCACTCGTTGACAATCACTCGTTGATCTGATTGGTTACAAGGTAGTTTGTGACGTCAGAAACACCAGTGATTTCAAACCGTGTTTTTGAGACACTCTTTGGTTCACTGCAATTTTAAGGAGAAAATACTCAGCAATGCTGTTGACTTGTGATTTTGTACATGGTTTGTCTAAAAGCATATTCAAAACACCATATAGACAAATAAACAACATTAAAAGCTTGATTTTCAACACAGGCGGACTTTAAGTAATTCGTTTCATCACCACTATGCTTTTTCATGCACAACACATGAAAAACAAGTCTAATAAACTTGTTCCTGCAATTAGTATATCCAATTTTCAGTTTGGTATAGTGACCTGATGAATGAAAATATTATAATGACATGTTAATGTCCTTTTAGAGAGGGGCAGCAGTCTCCGGAGCAGTGGCAGAGGATGTACGGCCGTTGTTCTGGTAATGAGGTGTATCATATCCGCCTGGCTGACAGTATGTTCTTCAGAGAGTACAACAGCAAAAGCTTTACCTACGCGGCCTTTCACGCTCACAAAAAGTAGGTTTACACACTATTTAAAAGATATAAAATGTGTTGAAAACTTGTTATGCCAGGCTGTTTATTTGTAGGTACGGTGTGTGTATGATCGGCGTGAAGAGAGAAGATAACAAAAGCATCTTGTTGAATCCTGGACCGCGGCACATCATGTCTGCCAGCGACACCTGTTACTACATCAACATCACGAAGGAGGAAAACTCTGCCTTCATCTTCAGACAGGAAGAAGATCAGGGAAAGGGGAGGGGCCACTGTGACATTTTAAACAGCCCGTCTGGCCTACCTGTTCATAGTATCATTGCTAGCATGGGTGAGCGAGAATGCATAGAAAAAGATAAGGCAGTTGTCAGAGGGTCTGTTTATGAATATTTGATTGTTTTCAGGAACGGTTGCCATGGATTTCCAGAACACTAGTCCCCCCGAGAGTGGCGTCAAACTGGCCCTGCCCCCAGAGAACGAACAAGGAAGTCGGCGCCCAAGCATAGCGCCTGTTCTGGAGATCGCTGACTCCGCCTCCTTACTGCAATGTGATCTGCTCAGTGACCAATCAGAGGATGAGGCGGGGCACTCAGATGAAGATGTAACAGCTAATGAGTGAGTTAAAGGTGCAGTAAGCGATTTCTGAGAAACGCTGTTTTTTAAAATCACCACATCAAACACGCCCCTACATAAAAGGATCACACCCCTATTTTGATAGCTCCGCCCCACAAATTCACAAACACGCTAGGCAACACAGGCCCCTCCCCCTTGTGAGTGGACACATCCCTTACTGCTGATTGGCTATAAGTGTGTTTTGCTGCTCTGTCTGATCCACTTTCAACAGCGTTTCTCAGAAATCGCTTACTGCACCTTTAAGTCTTTATGAATGTTTTCTGTCTTTCTTTTTTCTTAATTCAAACAACAACACCAATTATTATTATACGTTTAAATTTACAGTTAACTCTTTCCCCACCAGCGTTTTTGAAAAACAGCCAGCGCCAGCATTTTTTATCATTTTCACATTTTCATTTTAAAAGTTTCATAGCCCCCAGAATATTTTGTTGTATGAATATCTGAAACAACATTTTGAGCAATAAGCTGAAAAATTAGCTTTTTTGTCAAAGACTACATCTGGATCAGATGTAGCCTGGTTAAAACCAGACCATTCTCAGTTGTAACTGAGTTATGGTCTGGCAAAGCGTCATAGACAAATCATTTCCGGAGCGGCGTCACCAACGGACGCCGCGGATAGACCTAAAACCAATCAGAGCGATGAAGGAGATGACGTATGCAGAGCGGCGGAGAAACATCTCCGAGTGTTGTTCTTTGCTCGGTTTTTAACAAAAAGGAAACGTTCAAATCGCTTCAAACAGACGTGATAGCTGATTCGAACGAGTGATGTTCGACGGCGGCATCCATCTGTGTAATGTAGGCTACAAAATCTGCTTCAAAATCCCAGCGCTGTCGTCATCGTGTAAAGCCCGCCCCAACGTTTCTGATTGGTGCCGAGATTTCGACGGATTGGAAATGGGCTTGAATGAGCTCTTTGCCAGACTAACTTTCAGAGCAAATCTAAATTTGCCGGAAGTTGTCTGGGTTTTCCCAGGCTAGATCAGATGCACAATGATGATCAAAACACAGATGGAGTAGATCGAGTCCATCAACACCCCCAAAGCTTCACAGTCCTGTACCTCGTCCTGGTTCAACATTTCATTCACCAACATTAGGCAGTTTTGATTTATATGCTGTTTAATGTTGATGATCGCGTTATTTTACATATGCATATGCTTACATATGATATCACTTTGTTTCAGTTGCGTCTTCACGTGTGTTTTGATCAGGTTTTCAGTACTCTTTCAGAAGATGCCTAATGGCGCCACCTACTAGCCTGGCAAACCAGACCTACATCAAGATGTTAGGTCTGGGAACTCACAATTGGCATACCTCAATCCGAGGGGCGGGATAAACGGTTGTCTTTCAATATCCCTCGGCACGCAATAGGATAGCGCTACAACCAACCAGAGCAATGAACAGCTGTGGATGTGTGAGTCCCATGCGTTTTCCCACCAGCGGAGCTAGTTGATATATTAAACTTTTGCCGTATCCGATCGTCAAAACTCCGAACACATCTTCCTTTTTTAAGAATGACCTAAGTGACGTTCTCTTAACTCCAAGTCCTCCAGAGTCGCGGCCAAAGCTGATTCGAAAGACCGCTGTTCGCCAGCAGCATCTTCTTTGTTTTCAAATAGCAGGGAAATCACCAATGGAAATCACTGCGCAGAACCGTCACAACTCTGCCGGCCGTCATTATGTTAAGCCCGCCCACCAACTCTATACACGATGTGATTGGCCGGACCAGAGTTTGGTTTTTCCACTTCGAAAGCCAACGGAGAGTTGCTAGACCACACTGGCTGCAAAATAATTTTTGCTGCCGCTAGGGTGCGTCTAGATTTCTAGGCTAGCCACCTACTGTATAACAGTGAAAACACAGAAAAACAAAAGATTCTGTCAATGGTGTGGAAAGAGTTAAATATACTGTACATCAATATAAAAGAGTTGTACAAAGTTTTTGTACTAATTCGAATGGATTTTGTGGTTTGTTTCAACATCACAAGCAAAATAACTGTATACGTTTTTTAATGAAAATTATTTAAAAAAAGCTTAAATGTAAAATAGTCATTTTGTGTTGCTTTTTTTAATCCTTTTTTTTTTAGTTTGACAGCCACTGGTGACTGTCTGCTCTCAAGTAAGAGTAGGCCTGCATGATTAATCAAAATAAAACCAGAACCATGTCTTATCGTGTCGCTTATAAACTGGCTGTTGTCAATAAAAGAAAAGCTTTAAGGGCTCGCTGCTTTTTTTAGCCAAAAAGACAGCCATAACTATAATTTTTGTAATTTTACAGTTGTACTGAAATGTAAAAAAAATGTTTATTTTTTTTTTTTATATAATTATATACTTATTTTATAATCATGTTGATATATAATCACAGAATTTTTGACCAGATTTTGTACCCATACAAACAAACACTGCAAATTCATGTTCGCAATCATAATTTCTATCTGAAAAACTGCAATTAGCTTTTTTCCCCAAATCGTGCAGCCCTATATGAGAGCATGTGCGCATTCATAAATTTCTCCTTGTGTCAAAAAAAAAAATTTTGTGGGAAAAAATCATGCAGGTATCAAACGAAATGAAAGTAAATGTGCATTTTTACGACTTTACTATGAACAAACCCTGTTATGGTGCATTTTTAATGTTATTTTCCTCAGATTTGTGAAAGGATACCCTCCAAATTCTCCATACATTGGGAGCTCCCCGACCCTTTGCCATCTCCTGTCCCAGAAAGCCCCGTTCTGCTGTTTACGGCTTGACCAGGTGAGCAGCAGCCTCCACATGGTACGAATCTCTCCCAAATGTTTTATTTGCGCAATATGCATTACATTGGACCACGTAAGCATGTCATATTTGTCTCACATTTTCTGTCGTAGGGCTGTGAGCATGTTGCTTTTGAAGATGCTAAAGCGTATGGCTTCAGAAACAAACTAATCATCGTTTCCGCTGAGACGGCTGGAAACGGCCTTTACAACTTCATAGTGCCTTTAAGAGCCTATTACAGACCCAGAAGGGAACTGAACCCTGTAGTCCTGCTGTTAGACAACCCGTAAGCACATACACATACAGACCAACACATTCTCGTTCACCTCGTGTGTTTCATTAGCCTTATGAATGTTTTATCTACTTCCTGCAGACCCGATGACCACTTCCTTGAGGCCATATCCTGCTTCCCAATGGTGTATTATATGGGTGGCACCATTGACAAGTATAGTTAGATAAAAAATCTTCTCTTTCATTAGGACTGCATGATTTGTGATCACAAAATGTGATTTTTCTAATTAACACTGCGAGTACAATTTAAAACGTGTTCAATAAAAACAAACTCCCGGTTTGCTGTGCGTTTTTGTAAGGCTTTGCAATTTGACCAAAAATTGTATATATATAAATATGACTATAGAGTAATACAAATAATTATTATCATTATTGTTTGTAATTAAAGCATTTTATATTGCATTGCATTGGGATTTTTATATTTATATTGCATTATTATATTATTTGTATTGCATTGCATTGGGATTTTTATATTATTTAAATTTTTATATTGCATTGCATTTGGATTTTTATATTATTTATTTTGCATTGCATTGGGATTTTTATATTGCGTTGCGTTTAATTAGTTACATTTTTAGCTATTATTATTACTATAACTAAATAAAATATGAAACAAAAATAATAAATATTACTATTCACTGAAATAAAAAATGAGTGTTAAAGAAAAATACCATTTTTAGCACGTATATTTCTGTAATTAAATCAAAGCCTTTTGATTTATACCTATCAATCATGCAGCCGTATCTTTGATAGACAATTCAAATATATCTAGAATGATGTTGATGAACTGATTGGATGTTTGTGTGATTGACAGTTTGGACAGCCTATTGCAGTGTGGCGTTCTGTATGCTGATAATCTAGTGGTGGTGGACAAAGAAAGCACTATGAGTGCAGAGGAAGACTATATGGCTGACGCTAAAACCATCGTCAATGTGCAGACCATGTTCAGGTGAGACTAGATCAGCTGACCTGCAGTCTGTGAATACAAACTGACATCATTTGCATAACATATCATTCCTGTTGCTCAACAGTAGAGCCAAAGCATCACCAAAGTCATGGGTTCGATTCCCATGGAATTACTAAAATGTTTACCTTGAATGGAATTCAAGTCACTTTGGATAAAAGCATAAATGTAAATAATCTCATAATAGTCTCTTTTTCTCTCTGTGTGTCTCTTCAGGCTGTTTCCAAGTCTCAGTATAATCACAGAACTGACTCACCCGTCCAACATGAGATTCATGCAGTTCAGAGCGAAGGACTGTTACTCCCTCGCCCTGTCTAAGTTAGAGAAGGTGGGAGATGGAGAGAGGAGAGCACATTTAATTTGCATTTAATTATTGAATTCTGTAGTTTTGTATTTTGATTATTGCAAAATGTGTGACAGAAGGAACGTGACAAAGGCTCGAATCTTGCCTTCATGTTTCGTCTTCCATTCGCTGCGGGTCGAGTCTTCAGCATCAGTATGTTGGACACACTCCTGTACCAGGTAAATGTGCGTGTGTGTGTGTGTGTGTGTGTGTGTGTGTGTGTGTGTGTTTGTGTGTGTGTGTGTGTCTTTGAAAAAAGGAATAGATAGAGTTATGCACAAATGTTTGGATTATCCCTAATAAAGTCAGTCACAGCGCCCTCTTGTGCTCAGGAATTGAACATTACAATTACAAACAGTAACTTGCATTTATGCATTTGGTGACTTGCAGTGCATTCAAGGTAGACAACATCTTTCAAAAGTTTGAGGTTGATACAATTTCTTAATGTTTTTTTAAAGAAGTCTCTTATGCTCACTAAGGCTGCATTTATTTGATCAAAACAGTAATATTGTGAAATATTTTTAGAGTTTAACTGTTTCCTATTTGAATAGGAAAATGTAATTAAACAAAAGCTTTGAATCACAGGGATAAATGTTCATTTTGGGTTTGTTTTGTGTGTGAGTGTTTTGTGAAGGACTACATGATCCCGATAGCCAGATTACTGCTGGGATTGGACACCACACCTGGATCAGGGTACCTGTGTGCTGTGAGTGCAACACTCTGTGTTTATGTGTTTAGATGTATGTTGTAATCTGTTCTACACTGATCTGTCAGTGTTTGGTTTTGATCATGTCCCTGTGTGTTTAGATGCACATATGCGAGGCTGACCTCTGGATCCGCACATACGGGAGACTCTTCCAGAAGTTCTGTTCGTCTAGTTCAGAGATTCCCATCGGAATCTACCGCACTGAATCACACGCACCTCCTGAGGTATGCAGACATCTATCTATCTATCTATGTCTATATATCTATCTATCTATCTATCTATCTATCTATCTATCTATCTATTATGTCTGTCTGTCTGTCTATCTATGTCTATCTATCTGTCTATCTATCTCTGTCCGTCTATCTATCTATCTATCTATCTATGTCTATCTATCTGTCTGTCTGTCTATCTATCTATGTCTATCTATCTATGTCTGTCTGCCTGTCTATCTATCTATGTCTGTCTGTCTGCCTGTCTATCTATCTATGTCTGTCTGTCTGTCTGTCTGTCTATATATCTATCATCTATCTATCTATCTATCTATCTATCTATCTATTATGTCTATCTATCTGTCTATCTATCTATCTATCTATCTATCTATCTATTATGTCTATCTATCTGTCTGTCTATCTATCATCTATCTGTCTGTCTATCTATCTATCTATCTATTATGTCTATCTGTCTGTCTATCTATCTATCTATATATCTATGTCTGTCTGTCTGTCTATGTCTGTCTGTCTATCTATCTATCTGTCTGTCTGTCTGTCTGTCTGTCTATCTATCTATGTCTATCTATCTATGTCTGTCTGCCTTTCTATCTATCTATCTATGTCTATATATCTATCTATCTATCTATGTCTGTCTATCTGTCTGTGTCTATATTTCTGTCTGTCTGTCTGTTAATCTATCTATCTATCTATGTCTGTCTGTCTATGTATCTATCTGTTTGTCTATCTATCTATCTATCTATCTATCTATCTATGTCTGTCTGTCTGTCTATCTATCTATGTCTATCTGTCTATGTCTGTCTATCTATCTGTCTGTCTGTCTGTCTATCTATCTATGTCTATCTATCTATGTCTGTCTGCCTGTCTATCTATCTATCTATCTATCTATCTATCTATCTATCTATCTATCTATCTATCTATCTGTCTATCTATCTATCTATTATGTCTATCTATCTATCTATCTCTGTCTGTCTGTCTGTCTATCTATCTATGTCTGCCTATCTATCTATCTATCTATCATGTCTGTCTATCTGTCTATCTATCTATCTATGTCTGTCTATCTATGTCTGTCTGTCTGTCTGTCTATCTATCTATGTCTGTCTGCCTGTCTATCTATCATCTATCTTTCTATCTATCTATCCGTCTGTCTGTCTGTCTGTGTCTATCTTTCTGTGTGTCTATCTATCTATCTATCTATCTATCTATCTATCTATCTATCTATCTATCTATCTATCTGTCTGTCTGTCTGTTATTCTATCTATCTATCTATGTCTGTCTGTCTATCTATCAATGTCTATCTGTCTGTCTGTCTGTCTATCTATTAGGGGTGTAACGGTACACAAGTCACGGTTCGGTACGTACCTCGGTTTTGGGGTCACGATTCGATACATGTTCGGTACAACAGGAAAAAGCAACAAATCCCCAATGCTAGGTTTCTTTTAATTTATTTTGAACAGACAGTAGTGCAAATTACATTTTGTTCCACCTAGCAGCATTTAGTCCCCTAGTTGGTACAGTACAGCCTCCTTTAGTGTTTTAAGCACTAAGCAATAAACAGAATGTACACTTGCATAGGTCATATTTTTTTGTAGGGCTAAATAAACAAATAAAGTACAAAATAAAGTAAATAAAGTACAAAATAAACAGAAATAAAACTTGCGCAGACATACGTTTTTTTTGCACGTGAGAGTTCATTAGCATGTGGTGACAATGGCGGATGCACAAAGTTCAATCTATCTATCTATCTATCTATCTATCTATCTATCTATCTATCTATCTATCTATCTATCTATCTCCAGTTTCAAGCTTCCGTCAGCATAGAGGGATTAAACGACACCAGGGAGAAAGCGGAGGAGTCAAAGATCCTCACCCGGAGCTCCTCCAGCAGTGACCAATCAGAGCACCCGCTCCTGAGAAAGAAGAGCATGCACTGGACGAGGCGTCTCAGTAGGCGGAGCGTGAAGAGGAGCGACTCCTCCCTCAGCTCCATCCAGCAGCGTCTGGGCGTGTTGCGGCGCTCGGAAAGGGAAGAGCTTTCGGAACTGGTCAGGAACCGCATGCAGCACTTGGGCCTTCACACGGCTGGATACAGTAAACCACGCCCCTTACATCATTAATAACATTAATATGTATAATATGTTTATTCTTAAAGTTGGCTTGAAACTGAAGTTGTGATAGTTTTTTTCTTCCCCATTGTGATGAATATCTCAGTGAAACAGCTTCTCGAATGTAGGGCGGGACTGGATTTTGTCCATTGGGAATTGATTGGATGTGGTTTGCTATTGGTCAATCTCATATGAGTGACAGGTTGCCCCGCCTTCGCGCCAGTAAGCACATCATCTGAGAAGAAAAGAGATGTCACTTAAAGAGGGAGAGGATTTTATGTTGATTAAAGATTACAAGGGCACATGAATTTAAAAATAAATAATGATATGCACTGATACATCATTTATAAATACTGCAATATTCAATAAAAAAATGTTTTTGACTTCATGGTCACTTTAAGAACAGTAATTGAATTCAATTTGTAAAACATAACTGGGAGATCTATCCAAATCGTCCCGGGTTACGTATGTAACCCTAGTTCCCCGAAGGGACGGACGCTGCGTGTAATCGCAGTGGGAACGCCCCAGCGTGACGCGTCTGAAGCATGAATGAAATCAGTCAATGGAGAGAATGAGCGTACGGCGAGTGACGTCATAGACCAGGAAGCTATAAATATCCCCTGAGCACACAACACGCCAGCTTAAAAGTCACTGAAGCAGCGACCCAAGGGGATGCCGAGAGTATGGCAGGACACGCAGCGTCCGTCCCTTCGGGGAACTAGGGTTACATACGTAACCCGGGACGTTCCCCTTCAGGGACTACCGCTGCGTGTAATCGCAGTGGGAACGCAATACCCACATCCCATTACGACCAAATCCCCGTCGTGTGTCATTAGGAGACACAAGCCGACAAGAGAACCTGAGCCCCGGGAGTGGAGCTAAGGTCAAGGGAATAAAATCTGACGAAAGTGTGCGGTGAGGACCAGCCTGCCGCATCACAAACGTCCTGAAGAGAAGCTCCTGAAAGAAGAGCTGTAGAGGCAGCCATACTCCTGGTGGAATGAGCCCTTACAGCCAAAGGTGAAGGCTGATGGGCCGAACCGTAAGCAAGCGAGATGGCCTCGACCACCCACTTGCTCATCCTTTGCTTAGATGCAGGACACCCTCTCTTAGGTGACCCAAAACAGACAAACAGTTGTTCCGATCTCCTCCACAGAGCAGCTCTGTGGACATACGCATCTAAAGCCCTAACAGGGCACAGCAAATTAAGTTTCCTCTGGTCTGACGTCAGAAAAGGCGGAGGACAGAAAGCCTGCAGAACTATAGGTCTAACCAAAGTGGTCGGCACCTTAGGAACATAACCTGGTCTCGGACAGAGAAAGGCCTTAACCATACCAGGAGCAAATTCCAGGCACGAGGGAGCCACCGAAAGTGCTTGAATATCACCAATCCTTTTTAGAGATGAAATAGCAAGAAGAAGGATAGTCTTAAGAGTAAGAAACTTTTCCGAAACTTCCTCAATGGGCTCAAAAGGAGCAAGGGAGAGACCTTCTAAGACGATGGCCAGATCCCAAGCTGGTACCCTTGTGCGAACTGCAGGCCTCAGCCTCAGGGTGCCACGAAGGAAGCGAGATATAAGTGGGTGTTTCCCGAGGGAACCTCCACTTGAAGGGGCGTGGTAAGCAGCTAAGGCCGCCACATACACCTTCAGTGTGGAGTGGGATAACCCTGTGGAGAGACGGCCCTGCAGGAAATCCAGCACTGTACAAACCGGGCAGTTAACTGGGTCCTGCTGGCGCTCTCCACACCAAGAGGTGAAAAGTTTCCACCTCGCGGCATATAACTTCCTCGTGGAGGGAGCTCTGGATTGGAGGATGGTCTCAACGACCTCAGCCGAGAGACCAGAATCTATGAGCTGGGCCCCCTCAGAGGCCAAGCCCACAGCCTCCATAGCTCTGGACGGGGGTGAAGGATCGACCCACTCGCCTGAGAGAGCAGATCTCTCCTGATCGGTATCTCTAGGGGAGAACCGTCGAGGAGAGACACTAGGTCCGAAAACCATACTCGGGCCGGCCAGAACGGGGCTATAAGCAGGAGACTGAGCCCGTCCCGGCGAACCCTCTCCAGAACTCCTGGGAGCAGAGCGATCGGGGGAAAAGCGTACAGGCGTGACCTCGGCCACGGATGTACCATAGCATCCAACCCCAGTGGGGCTGGCTGGCTGAGAGAGAACCACAGTGGACAGTGTGATGTCTCTCGGGACGCAAATAGGTCTACCTCGGCACGACCGAAATGTCCCCATAGGAGCTCCACCACCTCGGGGTGAAGACTCCACTCCCCGGGCCTCGGCCCCTGCCTCGACAGGATGTCTGCCCCCTGATTCAAATACCCCGGGAGATAAATAGCTCTGAGAGAGAGAATTTTCCCCTGGGACCATAGAAGGATCTGACGTGCCAGTTTGTAAAGCGGGCGAGAACGCAGACCCCCCTGATGGTTGATGTAAGAGACCACCGATGTGTTGTCTGTCCGGACAAGAACATGGTGGCCTCTTAGGTCTGGGAGGAAATGTTTCAGGGCCTGAAACACTGCCAACATCTCTAGACAATTTATGTGCCATAGACGGTGATGGTCCACCCACAGACCCTGAGCCGGGCGACCACTCATGATCGCCCCCCAACCCGTGAGAGAGGCATCTGTCGTTAGCATAACGCAACGACAAGGAGCTCCCAACACAGGGCCTTGGGACAGAAACCAAGGATCTTTCCACATAACCAGGGCGCGATGACACCGTCGCGAACTCATGATAATGCGAAGCGGATTTCCCCTCGGGGAGAATCCCTTGGTTCTGAGCCACCACTGTAACGGTCTCATGTGCAGGAGGCCAAAAGGTATCACGTTGGACGCAGCTGCCATGAGACCTAACAGTCTCTGGAACTGTTTTACAGTGGATGACCGGCCTAGCTTGACTTGATCTACTGTGGCAAGAATCGAAGCAACACGAGCAGGTGACAATTGAGCCTGCATCGTCGTCGAATCCCACACTACACCGAGAAAAGTGGTTCTCTGTAATGGAGAAAGAACACTCTTCTTGGCGTTGAGTCTCAACCCCAACCTCTTGATGTGAGCCAGAACGACATCTCGATGCCGAACCGCCTGTTGTTCCGATTGAGCTAGGATTAACCAATCGTCTATATAGTTCAGAATACGGATGCCCTGCAGCCTGAGCGGAGCTATAGCTGCATCCATACACTTCGTGAACGTGCGGGGTGACAGTGCTAGGCCGAACGGAAGAACCCGATATTGGTACGCTTCGCCTCCGAAAGCGAACCTCAGGAACTTCCTGTGTTGAGGGAGGATAGATACATGGAAGTAAGCGTCCTTTAGATCTATCGTGACAAACCAGTCCTCGGATCTGATTTGTGACACGATCTGTTTGAGAGTGAGCATCTTGAATTTGAGCTTTCCTACAGTGCGATTTAAGACACGCAGATCTAGAATGGGACACAGCCCTCCATCTTTTTTCGGAACGATGAAGTACCGGCTGTAGTATCCTAACTCCCTGCTGGGTGGAGGAACCCGTTCTATAGCCCCTTTTTGCAGCAGAGTTTTTACCTCCTGTTCTAATACCAGAGCCTGCTCGGGGCCCACCACCGTGGGCAGAACCCCTCTGAACTGAGGTGGACGCGTTCTGAACTGAATAGCGTACCCGTTCTTTATAATATTCAGGACCCACTGAGAAACATTGGGAAGCATTTCCCATTCCGCCAGGAACTCTACTAAGGGAACCAGCCTCTCGAGGCTGGCCTCTGGATGAACATCCCGAGTGACAGACACAGCGCCCTGTAACATACTGGCAGGAAACAGCTGGTCTGAACACTGAGGGGGCGAGAGTCCCTCGGGAAATCGCTCGCCGAGTCTCTCTACGCCCTGTGTAGGCAGGGTTAGTAGAACAGACCCCTGAGGGCATCGGGAAAGACAGGGCACCGTGTTCTTGTGCGGTGAACTCAAGTCTCTCCCGATGGGGACCACCCTCAGAGTCCTGACGTTCAGCCCGTCAGGACTTTTTCGACGCGGCCTTCCTGGCGACAATGACGGTCCTCAGATCAGTCCTGCCCCGAGACGGCCGCGCCGGAGAGCGCCCCGCCTCGTCCCTCCAGTTTCCCTGCGGGGGGGCACGAGACGCGACACTCCGCTTCTGCTGTGCTCTCTTTGAAGAGGAAGAACTCGACGGCTGGGACTGCCCTTTTCGCTCAGCAGCCCCAGTGACACGTATTTTGAGAGGGATGAATTTAGAAAAAGCAGCCGCCTGTTTTTTCTCTTCCTGGAACCTCTCCGTGACCGAGTGAAGAGCGTCACCGAAGAGGCCCACAGGCGAAACAGGAGCATTTAAAAGGAGAGACTTATCTTTTTCCTTCATCGATGTCTGACTCAACCATAAGTGCCTTTCTGTGGCCACCATGGCTGCCATAGATCGACCAATAGATTTAGCGGACTCTCTGGTGGCACGCAGAGTGAGATCAGCAGTTTGCCTAAGTTCGCTAATCATATCAGCCGAAATTTCACCCCCCTCAGAAACATCTTTGAGCAGGTCGGCCTGATAAGCCTGCATAATAGCCATCGTATGCAAACACGCAGCCGCCTGCCCAGCCGCCGAGTAAGCCTTCCCCACCAGCACAGAGGTATTCTTTAGTGGTCTAGATGGAAGAGCCGGCGCTTTAAGTGAAACCGAAGAAGCAGGAGAGAGATAGCTCGCGAGCGTCTCCTCCGCCTTCGGCATCGCCACATAACCAGCAGATTTAGCACCAAAAATGTTACCATAAGCATTTGACTGATTCGTGTAAATTCTGCTAGAAACCGGTCTAACCCAGGTCTTTGAAACCTCAGCATGAAGGTCTGGGAAGAACGGTAAGCACCGGCGAGACGGTTGAGGACGTGCAGACAGAAATCTATCATCTAGTTTGCTTTTAATTTTAGAATCCTGTCTATCAGCTGGCCACTCGATACTGAGCCTTTCAACAGCCCGAGATAACACATCCATCAAACCTTCTTCATTTGCAGTATAATGTGTCACACTAGAACCCTCTGATGCAAAACTTTCGACATCCAGATCCTCAGAACTGGATAATCTTAATTCAACATCATCATATGCCTCCACCTGGGCAGAAGTAACCGCCGCAGCGCGTGCTTCCGAAGCCGGGTGAGAGGCACCGGATCCCGCCGGAGAAAGATGAGATAGGGCGGGGCCCGTCTCAACATCGCCGGTGAGATCCATCTGCGAACCCCAAGTCAAGCGCCGCCGCTCTGCCTCAACAGAAGCGGGACCCGAGCCTTGGGGAGCTCGCAGCAAACCACTCTCCTCAAAGAGCGATCGCCGCGAGCGCAGAGTTCTAAGAGGAAAGCGTTCGCAATGCTGACAGTCGACTCCCTCGAGAGCCGACTGGGCATGCTGAACACCCAAACAAGCCACACATAACTCGTGTGAATCCCCACCCGTGATGTATCGAGTACAGGGGGGAACACACTTTCTATACTGCTCGCTCATATTGTTTTTTTTATATATATATATATATATAGTGATAAACTCCTGACAGAACAGACAAACACAATCGACAGATTCAGACACACGCACAGAGCTGCTGAAGTGACAAAAGCTGGCGTGTTGTGTGCTCAGGGGATATTTATAGCTTCCTGGTCTATGACGTCACTCGCCGTACGCTCATTCTCTCCATTGACTGATTTCATTCATGCTTCAGACGCGTCACGCTGGGGCGTTCCCACTGCGATTACACGCAGCGGTAGTCCCTGAAGGGGAACATATTTTTTTATATATGGTAAAGAGACTGTAACCACCATAAACCTTCTCTTTTCACAAATTCCCTAATGGATAAAATCAAGCCTGTCCTAAATTTCTCTCATATCATGTTTCACTTGAAAATTAATGTCAGATTATGAAAAAACACTGTTGTGGGTTGTGAACACTGTTGAATCCTGAATATGTGGTTACAACCTTTGTTTTGTCATAAATTACATTTCTAGATAATAATTTGTATCTTAAATATCCCCTTCATTTCTCTCTTCCTCTTTTTCATTGTGTCTTTCGTCGCATATAGAAGATGTCACAAATCTAACAGCCAGTGATGTGATGAATAGAGTTAATTTGGGGTATTTGCAAGGTAAACACCTTCCACTTTCCTGTTTCAATGAATAGGAGGTTGTTTATTATTTTCTTGGCATTTTATTCACTTTTATTGAGTTATACAGAAGATAAGAGGGCATTTTTGTGGAAAAAATTAAAGATTCAAGTTAAGTGCATGAGATAATAAACAGTATTCCCATTATTACTCCCACTGAAGTATAATATTCTCTTGTTATCTGAATTGTATGTACATGCTACATAGCACGCGACATTGTAGCACCTAACTTTGTGGCATAAATTGTTTTATCTAGTTGTACTTCATCTTTCCCACGCCCATATGGTTTGAGTGACAGGTGTATCCAACAATTTCTGTTGTAGATGAGTTGAACGACCAGCAGAACTCCATCTCCTATGTGCTGATAAACCCCGCCCCCGACACGCTGCTGCAGCTCAATGATGTTGTGTATGTAGCACATGCACACACACCTTTCATTAACTGCTGTTAGTCGTAAAGCTAACTGAACAGAATAAATCTTATATGGTTCAAAGGACAAAATTCAGAAATGTTCAGGTACTTTTTTTGGGATACTGTATACTACTGTGATATAAAATTGTTCATACTGTCATACAAGATTTTGCTCATAGCAAACTGTATTTATTACACACTTCTCTTTTTTTAGATTTTTTTCAGATTTATTTTACCCAATAAGGCCTACTGTCTCATATTTAATATGTGAATTTCTAAGGGCTCAACATGATTACATTTGCTGATAAAACCTGTTGCACACAATCTACTACATGCCTCTGTCGTCTGATTGATGGTTCGTACTTTTTTTAGCAAGTAAAAGGCCCTTTTTTAAATGAATTTTATAAAGCAAACATAAGAATACATTTTATATTGTTAGTAATATTACAAGATGAACATTTACTGGACTGAAGCAATTTTGTTTTAGAATTTGAGTCTCAAATATGATCCATCAGGCTTTTGAGGAAGGTTTATTTCTTTATCTCTCATTCATCATTGTATTGCATTGCATTATATATTATATTCAAACAGAGCTTTGATCATAAAACTAAGCATTTAAATATCATCTTACTAAGACATTATTGGGAGATATAGAGTTACAACTTATATTTATGTGCATTTTATGTAAGTAGTCAGTAATACTGTTATAAAGATCTCAGTGATTTACATTACAAGCTATCAGAATTGAATCTTATTTAAATATCAGCATCTGCACCAAACTGCATTTTTTTTTGCTGTTTTTTCCTCCTCGAGTTTGAACTTCAGATTCTCACTAAATCAGACGATATGAGAGCCATAAAAGCCTGGTGTATCAAATATGATATCCAACAAAAAAACGCATATGCAAACTTTTATATTGTTTTAAATATTTTGTCTAAAGGGTCAATAAACTGATCCATTTAAAAAAAAAAGATTTTTTATGTCAGGCTTGACAGGGTTAAGACATTATTTGGTCCCTTTTTTTCTAGAGGAGACCACCCAAAAGTCCCTAAAACGTAGGGTGTTCCAGGTTTTACTATTTTTATGGGGACATTTGGTCATATTTATTGTGTGTTTGTGTGTGTGTGTCAGGTTTAAGCAACATTTGGCCCTCATAAAGGCAGCAAATCCTGATGCACACACAAGCTTTTTCTTATACATATGCATACACACAAACATGTCAGTGCCCAAGAGTCACATTATCAAACATGCCAGTGCCCAAGAGTCACATTATCAAACATGTCAGTGCCCAAGAGTCACATTTTCAGAGTAAAACCCCAAACATGAATCACTCAAAGTGCTCATTGTTTTCTGCAGGTTCCTGATCCGTCCGGATCCACTGGCTCATGTTCCCGAAGCACCGCCCGTACAGAACCGACGGTGCCGGTCCACAACTAACACACCAGAACTCAACAAGGTTTAACCGGTCAGAACTCAGCACCAGAACTAGATCATATACAAAGCCTTGATATAACTGGACTATAAAGACTTTGCTTCCTATATTATAGTTTCCTATAAAGGCTCATACGAGCTCTTGCTTAGATTTATCAGTGATATTATGATCTGAACACTGCATATAATTCAAAAGAAGAGCTTTGAACTGTGCGTGTAGTCATTTGTGAAATATTTTGTGGTGAAGTTAAACTTAATGTTCCTTCAAAGAAGAGTGTCATTCATCCGGGATTGTTGTCCTGATCTGTGCAGTACCACATGTGACCCGTAGGGGAAACACAGAGATCATATGGATGAAAAAGCATCCTGTTGTAGATCAGACTGTAGAGGGCGGTGATGACTGATGCAGGTCAAACTTACCTGTTATTGGGAAAATCAGGTTTTTGCTGTTTTAATACATTTTGTTTGCGCTTTTGTTTCATATTTGTTTATTGCCTTGCAGTGTTTTGCATTCAGATGATCACAGATAGACTTCTAAATGTATGTCTGAATGTCATTGCATTAGATAAGAAAATTTCAAACCAAGTAGCATTTATTTTAAAGAAAGATGCATCTGTGTGAACTTGAGGAGCACATGCACTTAAAATCACCAGTTGATTCAAAATTATGAAGAAAATATGTTAGAAGAACTTTGAGAGAACGTTTCCATGAAGTTATGAAAACAGTATTTCTGAATGTTCTCGTTTTTTCTTGGTTATTCAAACGTTAAGGAAACATTCCATTTGATCCTTTTGCAAACGTTATGGGAATGTTACTTTTGAATGTTCTCTGAAACATAGTAACATTTAAAAAGGTGTTTCGGGTAAAAATGTCCCATGAGCGACGTTCCATAAAGGCCAGATAACTTTGAATGAAAGTTATATTAATTATACTGGAAGAATGTTTGTTCATAATGTTGAGAGAACCTTGCCTGAACATTAGCTGAAGTTCTGAGAATGTTCCCTGTTAGACTTAAGTGTCCATCTTTTGGGGTCACTGTATCGGGTATTACCTCCGTTATTATTGCTGTGCACATTTGGTTAGTTTTAGTCGTCTACTTACCAGTAATAATGAAATGTGCAATGTGTTGATATTGTAATTATAATGTACATTGTAGTTACATTGAACGTAATTTGTACGTCAGATATTTTTGTGATTTTGGTGCATTTTGAAATTAAAGTATTTAATGCATATGCTATGTTGGCCGTGTGTGTGTATGTGTGTGTGTACATTTAATAGTATAAGAACAATAATGTGAGGTGTGTCCATTTGGAAAAACAACACATGATCATAAGAGAGTGGGAATAAGAGCAAGTGCCAGCAGTGTGGGGTACAAACACACACACACACACACACTGCTGAGTGAAGCAGTTTCGGTCGACAGGTCTGAGCAAGAGGGCGAGACAGGGAGGCGTGTGAACAGCAAGGTGTGTGTGAGGAAAAATTTGTGGAAAAGTGTGTGTGCTTGTTTGTTTAAGAGTGATGAATTATTGGAATTGAGTGGGAAAATTTTATTATCAGTCCAATAATCTCTCTCTCTCTCTCTCTCTCTCTCTCTGTGTGTGTGTGTGTGTAGGGGATTCTTCAGGTAGAGGAGCTCAGTTTGCCCCTAGTTTGAATTTAAAGGGGAAAAAAGAAATACATTTTTGTTTTAAAGGACATACTACAATAGAGTAGAATTGATTATTTTGTTTAGTTAATCTGAGTGTTACAGATAAACATTTGCCAAAATTTCTACTTCTCTTCTACAGTTAATTTTTATTTTCAAAACTTAAAATTTTCTATATTGCAAGTAAATGCTATTCTGAAAATAAATGTTGAGTAAATACAACCAAAACTTTATTATACCAAACTCCACGATCAGATTTTTATAGCAGGACGTGTGAACAACATAGTAACAAATTAACTTCATAATTTATAGCTTACAGAATTGTCATTGTTTAAGTCAGAAGTGTTCCTAAACAGAGGCAAATCAAGGTGCATTCAATATAAAAAACTATTTTTTAAGGAGGTTTTTCTCTCTGTTTCAAGTGTTTTTTTAGCCTCGGTTTTCCCACTTTAAACCCTGACTGCAAACGGCGCAGAAAAAGATCCCCTTAAGCTACGAGCAATTCCATAAACCCTTAATTCCTTAATTAAACACCAAACAAACAGTGACTAATAATGAACAAAACATGGTGTCAGATGAGTGCACTTCATGTCATGTTTTATTGTTCTTCCTCCAGCTCTCCGATGTTAATCTCTTCATCCTGTGGAGGTGTTTTCTGATCGTACCGTGTCATTACCTCGAGTGTGACGGCCTCAGGCCCAAACCTGCACCCATCCTGAGAGATCACCCGAGGCTGCGCTCTTTAGCATCACCGTTCACACCCACAAACACACCCAGAGCCTTTAACTGTGCCGTTTCACACCGCCTGTCCGCATGCAATGCAGACATGTGTGCACACGTGTGCAGGTGCATGCAAACACACACATGCACATGGCAAACAAATGGACGTGTATGAGAAGGATGTGCACATGAACATGGGCAGTGTAGGATTGCAGTGTGTGTGTGTGTGTGTGTGAGCGAGAGGGAGGGCAGACGTCACATCTGTCACAGTGTCCCATGAGACTTCAGACCATGAGAACCAGCTTCTCCCCAACAAACACACACACATGCACTCCTCCTCCAAAGAGCAAAAGGTCAGTGTCACTGCCTGAATTTTCTGCGGGCAAACATTTTTAGTGACTTCTAAACTGACCCAGGCAAAAGTTGGAGTCAATAAGATTGTTTGTTTTGAAAGAAATTAATACTTTTATTCAGCAAGGACGCATTAAATTGATCAAAAGTGACAGAAAAGCCATTTATAATTCATAATGTTATTTCTGTTTCAAAAAAATGCTATTTTGAAAAAATATTATCATGGTTTCCACAAAAAAATATGAAGCAGCTCAGCTGTTTTCAACATTGATAATAATCAGAAATGTTTCTTAAGCAGCACATTTGAAATCAGCATTGAATGATTTCTGAAGGATCATGTGACACGTACTGAAGAGTAACGATGCTGAAAATGATTTGATCACAGGAATAAATGACTTTTTAACTTATTGAAACACAAAACGGTTATTTTAAATTGTAATAATACGTCACAATATTACTGTATTTTTGATCAAATTAATGCAATCCTGATGAGCATAAGAGACTAAAATGATTATTAGAACAACAGATATAACCGAAATCTTCAAGTTGAACTTAACTAGTTTAGTCAAATCATGTTTAATGTGGTTTAGCTGAAAATCCTCATGATGATGTTGTTGTTTAGTTCCCTGCATCTGAACCGCGCGCTCATGTTTCCCGTCTTTTAACCTCAGGATTCCAGTGTGTGTGTGTGTGTGTGTCGAGGGGTTGTAGTGTCAGGTTCAGAGGACTGTCCGCTCGCACGGCCTTTAACCATTAAGCACATTAGCATTTAGCGTCGTTAGCATTTCACTACAACAGCTGTCTGAGTGGTCCTAAAGCAGGCTTGCTGTCTCTCACACACACACATGTGAAATGTAAATACACACATAAACAACTCACACACATGCGGGATTAAATTTATCCAGAAGGACAGCAGCACACATTCACTCATCACATATATAACACTATTTATACTCACATTTTCCAATAGGAAAGTCAGATCACAACGATTCTATATGAATCTGAGCTGTGCATTTTTATTTCTCCAAAGAATTTTTCTTAGAGAATTTTTTAAAAAAAAAATGTATATAGCCTACCAGTCAAAAGTTTGGAATAAATAATCTTTTTTTAAATGTTTTTGAAAAAAGTCTCTTCTGCTCATCAAGGCTTATTTAATTGATCATGAATACAGTAAAAACAGTAATATTGTGGAATATATATATATATTTTTTACAATTTAAAATAACTGTTTTCTATTTAAATATATTTTAATTTATTTCTGTGATAAAAGCTGAATTTCCAGCATCATTACTCCAGTCTTCAGTGTCACATGATCCTTCAGAAATCACTCTAATATGATGATTTGCTGCTCAAGAAACATTTTATTATTGTCAATGTTGAAAACAGTTGAGTTGATTCATATTTTTGTGGAAACCATGATAAATATAAATTTTATAACATTATAAATGTCTTTACTGTCACTTTTGATCAATTTAGCTGAGTAAGCATTCTTTATATATATATATATATATATATATATATATATATATATATTACAGGGGTATTAAAAACATTTATTTTAATTGAAAAAAGCTGTAAAAATAAAAAATAAAATAAAAGGATGAAAAACTGATAAAGAGCCATGGGCTCGAAACTTCACCTGTGGTGAGAATAAATATAAATATTTATATAAATATAAACTTAAATACTAAAATTCTTAACTAGAAATACATAAAAAATAAAACTTACTAAAAAAAAAAAAAAAATGAACATGAAAAACTAATTCAAAATATTAATAAAAAATAGCACTGAAACTTATACTGAGTGCAAACTTTTGAACTGTACTGTACATATAATATTTGAATATTATATACATTTGACCAGACAGATCAACACACATAAATATACACACACTTGCCTGATGCATCTACTTAGAAAATGATGTATGAACACACAACCCCTGCTGTGCCTCTGAGTGAGTGAGAGTAAAATCTTCTTCTCATTGATGGGGTCAAAGTGAAATGTTAGATGATCGACACACTCCTGGCAGAGACACACATCCGCTCTGAGCGTGAGAAAGAGAGAGTAAAGCGAGATGGCAGAGGATCGAGTGAGAGAGAGGTCAAGGAGACAGAGCGAGTGCTATGAGCAGAATGCTGTGAGATATTTTGGAGGATGCTGAGCGCAGGAGTTGCGTTTGTCTCAAGGACACTGTCTAAATGGTGAGCAGCTTAAACCCTTCAACAAGAGCACAGACAGAGACAGACAGAGACGGCTCATGCCAAATGCTGTACAACCTCCACAAGACGCTGGCAAGAACACAGAACACGCGCTCGACAAGTCAACCAAAGCCCCGGGAGTGTTTAAGGAGTCTGTTTTTGGAAAGCGAGAGGACCAACCCCAGGGCGAGGTCTGGACACCAGTTGTCGGAGACTTAGAGAAAATGATACAGCGAACAGCTGAGAAACAAAACCCTCACACACACACAAACACATCAGCAATAGACAAACATACCAAATGAGAAGGGAAGAGATAGTACACACAAAAATCTAAATAAGAATTACTTTATTTAAATAAAACATAGATGAGACGAGATGGAATGAGAATAGAAAAGATGAGAGATGAAAAAAGAAAAACAGTGAGAAGAGGTTTTATATACAGTATAGGCCTACACGAGAAATGCTGGGGGTTTTTATTTAAAAAAAAAAAACAGTATCATGGTTTCCACAAAAATATTAAGCAGCAAAACTGTTTTCAACACTGATAATAATCAGAAATGTTTATTGCAGCAAAACATGATTTATATTTGAACACAGGAATAATTTACATTTTAGAATACATTCACATTTAAAACTATTTTTAATTGTAATAATATTTTACAATATTACTGTTTTTACTGTATTTTTGAATCATAATGCAGTCAAAACATTTTTTAAATCTTACCATCCCCAAAATTTTGTGTGCACACACACACACACATATATATATATACATTTTAAACACACTATTCTTTACCAATAAAACATAATAAATAATTCTGTTAACCCTAATTTGGCAATCTTTTTTTTTTTTTTAAAAGTTATCAATTCTATTCTGAATGTTTATGCAATCTATCTGCAGTATTTTAATTTTTCAGAAGAAAAAAAAACACAAATCAACAAACTAAATGTTGTGTTTCTTGAAACCATATAAAAGTTCATTCAGAGACAAGACCAGACCAGACTCGAAAAGATGTGAATCTTTTAACACTGAAATGAGAAACGGATCTGTAAGACGTTGAGATGTTGTTGGTGGCACTGCAGCAAGTGAAATATGAGATCTTTATACACACACACACACACAAACAAACACACACACATGAATACACAAGATTATCAGATGATTTCAGCTTTGGTAAACATGAGTGCACTTAAAACAACAACTTAGTGTCTCTGTTTTTTCAGGTTTGTCTTTACTTAAATGTGACCTAAATGTGTTCCAAAGCAGTCGAGTTCTTTTTAAGGTCTTAAAAGAAAGTTAAAATGATGATTGGAGAGTTATCATGAGCGAGAGACTATAAATATAATAGGAAGTCAGCAGCGGATTTTACAGTCACTCATTTGTGGGTTCAGATCCCTGTTCGGTGTGAATTGGGCCTGTTTCCTGCCATGAAGCGTGAAGTGTCTTTCTCACCAGCACACAACTGTGTGTGTGTGTGTGTGTGTGTGTGTGTGTGTCTGCAGCCAGATCTCTCCTGATATACTGTCCCTATATGTGTTTACACACACATATGCGTGCTGTAGGGTAAAGAGTACAGGCATGCTCATCTCAGATTTGAGATTTCTCCAATGGGGGTTGTGTCTTTCATCAGCTTTACAAATGCAAATAAAGCTTTATTATTCAAACTCTGGGAGGGGGAGGGATGGCCCAGATGCATCAGGACGGCATGCGAGGACTCGTTCACAGTGTGTAGTGTGAAATTCGTCAGGTGATTACAGTACTTCACTCGTTCAGGATCTAGTAGGTGACAGACGGTGTTTAAACTCAGTCACACTCACTGTCCGCCTCTCTTTGATCATGACTGGACCTGGTGCTGGTTAACCCGAGTTACTCTGGTCAACTGCATGGCCATGTTGTTTTGTTCAAATAATTTGATCTGGTTAACTCGCCATCTCCGTATACAACAAGTTACCTTTTAAACTGCACTGTAATATAAACTCCACTGTAATACAATTGAAGAAATTCAAAGTTTTAGTTAGCAGAACTGGCAGATGTTTTATTTTGTACTCATGCATTTTAATTACTCTTAACTTAAAATATTTGTGTAAGCTTATTCATACATTTAATTTAAAATTATGTAATCTCAACTTAAATATTTTTAGTAGTGGAAACTTTGCCGGCTTTAATACCTCGTTCAGTAAATGCTTACTTGCTAATTGGTAACAATGCCTTGATAGCCATAGCATTGCTGAATGACATTTACATTTAACATATATCCAAACTAAGCTCATGCTCCACTTGTCAACCCCAAAAAATGGCAAATAACAGAAACTCTTCTAGCATAGCAAAACATCAAATATCCAGTTTGACATTAATCTTGCACACAAAAAAACATTAACAATTTTAGCATTTACTCCCTTTCGAGTGTGGCAAAGCATGCTGGGAAATAGAAATCCTATTTTCAGTCCTATCCTATATATTTAAAATCCCAACAGTTTCAGTTATATTTAAGTTTGTCTAAATTAAAAGAATAAAGTTCATGAAACTCAAACCATATTAAACAATTCAGATTACTCATATTGTGTCAGTTGTGAACTCAAAAGAAAAAGAAATTTCTAAATACTCATAAAAGTTAATAAACTAATGTGTTTAATTTAAGTTTAAGGCTCGTACACACCGGGACGAATATCGGCGCGCGTTATTCGCCAGCGTTTTTCAACGCGTTTTTTGTGTTCACACCCGAGCGATTTTCGCTGGCGATGAGCCGAGTGAACATGCAAATTCATTCCCTGCCATTAGATGGCGCCCATTTGCTCTGCAATACCACTCCATAACAGTTCTCTTTTATCAAGATTTTCGTAGTCGCTGTGGCGTTTGTCATATAGTTCTTTATGTTCCGACAGCAACGAGACTACCAGCTCTACATTCATCTTGCCTTGCATCTTCCTCGTCTTATTTCTTCCCGGCAGTGTAGACCATAGACAGTATAAGAAGTGGACAGAGCCATCTCATTGGAACTCAGTTGAGACAGTTGAAGCCCATTTTTAGCGATTTCTGAGCACTTCCGTTCCTGACGCGCATACTCAAACCAACTCAAACTAAGCTTGATGACGTGAGCAACCTGTCTGACAGACGTTAATCTTCTAGTAGCTGTGCGTGAAAATGGCCAACGTTAATCTTGCAGAGACGGGGAACTTGAGCAAAGAGTTCTTTGGTGTGAGTGAGCAGGAGTAAGTGTTCCGTTGCTTTTATGGACTCATTATCTATGGGCTTCTCCCTTAACGGGACGTCCCCCCGATTGCCTGCGAGCTTCTCCTCCTGTCTGTACGGTAATTTCTGTACAGCGCGACAGAGAGTCGAGTGGTTATGACGCAATCGTTAGCCTATTTTTACTAAATCTGTTTCTACGGGGCCATAATGTAACATAGAAGGTAATGGAGCATTTTATACATTGTCGTGTTTCTTTAGAAATAAATAATGGACAAATGGAGTCTTTAAACGCCTCAGATGTAAAGTTATTCGCTGTCAAAGTGACGCCAAAATGAATGGGAGTCAATGGAAATGCTAACGCAAGTGAAGTTCTGCTACAACATGGCGGCACCCGGCCGGCTTCAACTTCCGGTCAATGGATTACCCCCTTGGTGTAGACGCTGTATATCTTCTTCGCCGTTACGTATGTGTGCTCGGCAAGACCGTTTTGTGTTTGAGCGCCCCCAAGTTGTGTTTTACTGTAACTTCAGAAGCTCCAGACACGTGAGCAAAAGCGCCAATCTCATTGGTCGGATAGTTTTTGACGCGGCGCGTCAAACAAAAAAAACCAACCCGAGGCGTTTTTTTTTTAAAAATGACGCTTTTACGCGTGGCGTTTTCCGCGTCGGTGTGCACACTCACATTGGCGCCCTTTGTTTAGTCACGAGGCGTTAAACGTCGGCGAATATTGCGCGCGAAATTCGTCCCGGTGTGAACAGGCCTTTACCCTACTCAAACCAATTATTTATTTTGAGCATTAGGGTTTACAGTGAACGTTTTTTGTTTTGTTTTGTTTTTTGCTTAAAACAAGAGAAAGATAAACAAAAACAAAAAATTAAAGTAAATTGATTTAGCTTTAAGGTTGTTTACACATTTTTACTGGTAAACAAGACAAAAATGTAGTCTTGTTTTAAAAAACATCACGATAATTTTCAGGTAAACATGCATGCAAACCTCAAACCTGTCCCTGTGAAATGTGTGTGTTCAAATGGGAAGGAAGGGAGTTTTAGGAACAGAGGAAAAAGGAAGTCCCGCTGTTCTCTAATCAAAGTAGGCTAAGTGCATTTTGGTGACTTTTTCAACCTTAAACTTTCCTCGAACACTTTGAGATTTGCATTTAGGAATCAAAATGAAACTTCAGTGGGCACGACGAGAGGTTATATGTCTCCTGAGCTCGTCAACAGTTATCTAACGTTCATCAGTTACAGTTTTGGCACACTCTCTTTCTTTCGCCCTCTCATTCAACTTTTTTTTTAATGCCCTGCGGTTGCAGATTCCACAATAAAACGGTTCCCACGGGCCGACACACACAGACATGCACACATATCGTGGGTGCTGTCAAACATTATGTGTCATTACTATGATTCCTCAGGCAATGAAACTACACATGCAGTTTCATGCCAAAAAAAAGGGGGAAGGCAAACAAACTTGTACATGAACAAAAACAATATGACAGAAATTGAATTAGTGCATTTATATGGATTGTAAATAGAAACATTAAAAGAGAAATGATAGCACTCAACGCTTATAAGATCATAAGTACAGCGTAGGTCAATTATAGGTCATACAAAGGGGAATTCTTCTGACATGATTGATCTTTACCTCTTATTGATCATTTTAGAGATGACTATTGAAGTGCCTAAGTGTGAGAGAAATAGATTATGACTATAAGAAACAGTGTGCCCACATTTACCAAAAAGTACTGCGGTGGTACCATGGTAAAGTGACTGTATCTGAGAAATGGAAAAACTATGATATTTGTATATACAGTATGTGCGTATGATATAAATATGTGTGTGTGTGTGTGTGAACATGCAATCATTTAGAAGCCTACTACTTGTTTGAAGGTCTACGATCTTACTAAATTATTAAAGGCCCACTGAAGTGCCTTGAAACGTGCAGCATTATTCGATGTGTTGACGTAATTTTCAGGGCGGGACATATCGAACAGCTCCTCCCCTTTTTAAAAAAGGCCAATTGCGTTTAGTTTATATCACAGCTCGGCAGGAGCCGTTGAGCTCGGAAAAGCGGCAGTTTCCTCATAATCTCTAACCGTTTCTCCTCCTTATCTCCTCCATATCGCTTCAAAATTCAGTGCAGAATTCAAATGGATCCGATATGTTTTGTGGTCTGCGTCGACTCGATCACCGGAGCCGCGGCGGTTCGCGCGACACTAACGTGAAACTTCATTCGCCCCCAATGGAAAGCATATTTACACTGTCTGAATTGTTCTCTATCCCCTATATAGTGCACTATGTGCCATGCATGTAGAAAACAGTAAATGTGTGAACAAGTGACCGATTTAAGCAGCAGCTTCAGCTTCTATTTACAATGAAGGGGGCGGAGCTTTAGATTCTAGAGAGCATTTGATTGGACAGAAAATCTGATGTGAGAGACTGAGTTTTTAATGCTTTTATCTTCTAAATGCGAATTTTGTCATTGTTTTGGTGCACACTATAGATAACAGTAGTATCATAGGCAGTGATAACAGGCTAACATATACTCAAAGCCAAAAAAACTTCACTTTAAAATGTTCACACACATTTATATTAGATACTCCAAAAGTACTTTTAATGTCTTCAAAAACATACAAAACAAAATATGTTATTAAACATTCAAAACAAATTGTATAACCATATATCCAAAAAGCTAGTGTTACCATGGTACCATGTAAGGAAAATATAGTATTACATACTATTGCACAAGCACACATCCATGGCATTACCATACCATGTCCAAAAAACTCTTAGCTGGTGATACAAAAACATGTTCCTCCTTTAGAAATGGGCGACAAAGGACACACACTTTCAGCATTGGGTCTTGATTTGTTAATGAGGCCACCCCCCCTTTTCTATGGGTCTGAACTGGCGCCAACAGAAAGCAGTGATCCGCCCTAGTCCCTCCTCAATCCTCTAGACGGGATGGGACAGGAATAAACCTGCATATCCCACATTTATCCTGGGAAGAAAGTGTGAGAAAGTTTTTTTTCTTCCCTCGCGGTGAAACTAAACTGTGCAGGGAGTGTTCACTCTCTTTTTTCCCAGATGTACATTAATTTGAAGGAAATCTCTCCCTCTCTCTTTCTCTCTCTCTCTCAGTACCTGCGCGGATGGATAACGCTCGAGCGTGAGAAGTCGTTCAGATTCAGAAGAGCTCGCGACGTTCAGAGTCCCACGCGACAGTGACATCAGCGCACGCGCACGCTCACGCGCGCTACGAGCTGAGAATCAAGCAGAGTTCCCACGAGCAGCAGCGACAAGAGACGCTCTCGAGAGACTGGGATTTATTTATTAATTAACACGTATATTTATTCAAACTCTTTTGCACTTTTTGGGAGATTTAAAGAAGACTTCAGGGGATCTATGAGAACTTCAGAAAGGATTTTACAGAAGTTGTAACGCCGAGGCGGAGTTATGAACCGTTTCTTGGTGAAATTAACGCTACTGACGGCAGCATCGCTCGCGACGGTGGCACAAGGTATCAAAGATCAATGCAACTCTAATAACTTTTTTTAAATGATATGCATTTAGTCATATGACTCTGTTTTGATTCATTTGATATTTCCAAACTGTTCTGTTTTGATTTGCTCGGAGATATTTCTGCAGAACTTGAGCTTTGAGCGTCACTTGTTGCACAGAATATTCTGATATTGTCTTTGATATTGATAAACACACAACTTTCACAACTCTTTCTTTCATTTCCATTATTTTTATGTCATTAATTGGCTTTTTTTTGTTGTTGCATGAAACCCCAAAGCATCAATGAAAAAGACACAAACTACTAATATCAGCAAGGTATCAGTTGTGTAACGTTAGCCTATAAAAACCAACATAGAATACAATAACAGACTTTCAGAAAGTTATTAATAGCCTATGTATTACAACTCGCTCGCTCTTTCTTTCTAATATGGGGTGTACCGGTATATTGATATTCATTAGGCCTATTGATTTTGTTGAATTCAAAGTGTAATTCAGTGAAAGTTTATTTTAGTCTATTTGGGGTAAATTGGACCACTTTTTGACAGCCGCCTCAATGTGTCTAAAATCTCTCTTTTTAACTTGTTCATTCACTGATGTAGCCTAACTTTGGCGAATAGTTTATTTTCTTGTTATTATGTACAGATGCATATCTTCACGTTAAGGTTGAGTAACTTCAGAACTTTATGACAGTGTAAGTGCTTGATTTCTGAAGTTATTGTGGTTGTTTTTTAGTGTTCAGGATTTTTTTGTCTGGTGTCCCTGATGTTGATTGAGTTGCATTGTGTGTGGAGTCTGGAGGAAAGCGATCTGTGAGTGAATGAATGAAGGGAGGAGGAGGAGGAGGAGGAGGGGGATGCTGTTGTTCTCGTGCGCTGGTAAACAATGGCTCGAGACAGTGTTTTATAGGCTCGTGCTGGACTCTGATTCCTTTTGTCCGCGCGGCGTGGGCTCTGCAGCTGTCGCGCGCGCCCCTAGACCCCCCTCTCTCCCTTTTTCTTCTTCTTCCTCCTCCTCTTCCTCCACACACACACGCTCCACCAGGCCACGCTCTCGTAGAGGAACCGAGAGAAGACAGACAGGGAAATGACACAACTAGACAGAAGGGACAGGAAACGAAACAGACGCTTATTAATGTTAAATTCTTCACATTTCAAGCCTGAGGTAAACCAGTGAAGAAAGAGAGTGAAATTATGCTAACAAGAAGTTCTGTGGGGGTACCATGGTATTTAGTGGACCAATATTGTACCAATTGTATGGCAATTCCATGGTAGGCTGGTCTATGTATATATTCACGTACCATGTTATTTACATGTTACTTAAAAGATTACCCATTTCCATTGAAAATGTAAGGAATTATAAGGTTAGAATTACTGGAAAAATAGCCTATAATTTATTCTTTTTTTATTACTTAATGGGAATGGATAGTTCACCCAAAAATGACATTTCTGTCATCTACTCACCTGAACACAAAAGATGTTTTCAAGAATGTTGGTAACCAACCAGTTGATGGACCCCAATGACTTCCATAGTATTTTTTTTTCTCCACACTGTGGAAGTCAACGGGGTCCGTCAACTGTTGGTTACCGACATTCTTGAAAATATCATCTTTTGTGTTCAACTGAAGAAACTCCTACAGGTTTGGAACAACTTGAGGGTGAGTAAATGATGACAGAATTAACTTTTTTGGCTGAACTATCCCTTTAACTTCCATTACGTTTTATTATTTAATGTGATTAAATACTATTATTTAATATTTAATAACTCCTAGAAAATGTAGAAAAAACAAATCTTAACTTTAAAATGAGGGAACTTTAAAAGGAGAATTAGTACTAGTGGTGTAATCTATAACAAGGACCAGTCTGAGAGTTTTGACTAAGAGCTTTGTCTCTAGACAGTCGTCACCAATTAAAGACGGCCTGCAGGCAGCTGGTTTCATTCAACAAGTGCACAACTGCGGTCTATGGTGACTGGCTTCGATGTGCTGTTAATCCCTAAAGTGTGACGTTGCACGCTCCTGCTAAAAAATACACTTCCCTCCATCATTGGACACATTGGCTTATTAAACCATATTGAATGCTCAGTCAAAGTCAAATGTGCACATCCCAACACTGTCAGCTAAACTTAAACTAGTGTGAAGCTGATATATTAATACTGAAACCGGAAGGAGTGTATTTGGAGTTTAAACCCTTGTTAAAGGCTGACTGCCACATGGAGAGGGAATTGTAGAGAATGTGGAGCTATTTCCAGGCTCAGTGTTAGATAACTGGATTTTTCAGGATCTCTTTAGATGAATAGTCAAGAACCATTCATCAAGAACCCCCCTCCCTTCCAGTCCCCCATCAAAGTCAGTTATTCACAATTCAACAAAAGGCCAGTGGCTCTCCATCGGGGCCACAAAACAAAGGGCTCCGGGCCCTTTATTGATGTCTGTAGGTGGCAAGGTTCTTTTGTAAGGAGTTAGCATGTGTGTTTGCATTGACAGGTGTGCTATGGGTTGTACAGGTGGGTGGGTGGGTGAATGCAGGTTTGACCTGGTTTTCTACAGGTGATCTGTGTGGTTTTGTTGATTGCTGGAATGCACTAACATATGTTTGTGTTTGTTCAGGGCAAAGATGCTCAGAATACTGTCAGAATGGAGGAATATGCGAGCTCAAGCCGAGCGGAGAAGCATCATGCAGGTACGTTACAAAAACCTTAAGCTGTACTCTTAATTGTCCAAGGTTCTTTGGAGAACCCAAAATGGTCCTTCTATTGCATCGTTGGGAAAACCCTCTTTTGGAACTGTTATTTTTAAGAGTTTAGGAAATTTAAGTTCCACATAAAGTTTTATTCTCTAGTTCTGTGGAAAACCATTTATTCTTTGGTGCTAGAATCCAAAACACGGATCTGAAAAACTTTTCCAATGAACCATATTATAGCAACTCTATATGCCCCAGTTCTATGTTGAACATTATTTGAAAGAGTGTAACATGCATAATATTGAGTTGTAAATAAAACATACTGTTTTACAGGAAGATTCTCTATATCTACTTAAATTTCCCATTTTACTCAATGTGTTACTAACAGCAAGTAGCACATTTTATTCAATGTTTTACTTGCTGTTAGTTTGTAATTATTTTTTCAGTTTGCCTAGTAAAATGGTTGTAAAAGACCATGTTTTTAAAGAAAAGTGTGTGTGTATACCTGTGTATTTGTTTGTAAGCTGTGATCTACCATGTTGAGATTCCATCTGTAGGACCAAACCCTTCTTAGCAACCAGACAAAGCTCTCAGCATCTTTCGAGTGTGTGCGCATGTGTGAACATGCACGCGGCCATAGTCATTTGGTTTCAAACTTGGATAAAAGACCCCCCTACCAACCCCCCAGTAGTCCGTTGGTGCCCTGCTGCAGTGGGACGCTGCTTCTGTCAATGTCTATTCATGCCATTCAGCCCAACAGCTGGCCCTCACCTCCTATTGTCTCACACACACACTTAGCAAGCATGGAATAAAACTTGCATCTGTTCTTATAGGATGCATACACTAAGATTGTTCCATAAAAATCAGATTTTGTTGTTTATTTCAGTCTTTTTTGCTTTTATCTGTTTTCCTACGCTCTCGGGAGGCTCTCTGTATGTGTGTGAATGGTGTCTTTTTTGGAGGGCAGATGGCGGAGGGGGTAATAAGATTGCAGGAGCTCATGAGAATGGCCTCAGTGTGTGTGTGTGAGACGCTTTAAAGTGGGGAAATTCAAATGCAAACAAGTGTGTGAGACTGTTAGCCGCATTTCTCTTTCTCCATTTAATCTTGCGAAAATGTAATCTAGGAAAAGATTGCCATATCCTTTGTCACTTTTACACTTTCAAGTTCAAAATAAAATTGAATTTTAACTGCGAGGGAGTTCTGGACGTTTGCTTTATTATAGATGGTTGCTATGAATTTCCGCCTTTTTGATGAAAACATGCGTTTTTGTCTGTGCATCAGTTGCTGCCATTATGTTGACTTTAAAAATAATGGTTATTTATTGGCATCTATGGTTCCATGAAGAACCTTTAACATCCATGGAATCTTTCCATTCCACAAAAGGTTCTTAAAGGTGAAAAAAGGGTTCTTTAGTTTTTTTTAAATGTTCTTCACACTAAGAAAACGGTTCAATGATGGTTCTTCTGTGGCATCACTGTGAAAAACCCCTTTTAACCTTTATTTTTAAGAATGTGAGGTTGCTTGCTGATCTGATGGTTCATATAGCTCAGATGTTCAGTCCAAATCTATGGGTTTTTTTCCTTTCAAGTTTATAACACGGAGTATGAGCAATAACAACAGTGATAATTACCTTAGCAAGTGGCTCTAATTAATGTATGAATCAGTTTAGCAAAGAAGAAAGGAAGAGAGATTTTCTGTTGAGTTGCTTGCACACACACATTCAGTGGGAGCCAAACCCTGAGCATCCTGTTGTGATGACCCCGTCAATAAACAGGAAGATCAGAGATATTTTTTTATCCCAGAAATATCTCATCTGAACTTTGACGCCTTTCCTGTGTGGTCCGAATCTCCGCCTTGGAAATTGTTTGTAAATCGCCAGTGTTTGTGAGTGTGTAAGCGTGTGGGGATTTCTCTGGCTTGTTGCATCTGAATTGAGGTCGGCGTTGCTTGAACTTGTTAAAGTTCACATGAACTTCTGACATTTAGTGAGAGGATGTCCTACTTTACGTCGAGTTAAGCGTTCCTGTAATGATCTTTGATGACACAGGCTCATTTATAAAGCAAATAATCTTTATGCGAAGTGGTGAAACTCTGACAGTCATACTAGATTACATACTCATTCTATACTAGGAAACTTGACCTATTTGGGTGATGCCATATTAAAACCACTTATTTCAAGTATTTGTAGGTGTGGTCCGAGTTATGGAGGTGTTAGGTATAAGCTAAGGCGTGTTACTTTATGTATGCGCAGCAGTATTGTTATTATCTAAAACGATTAAAAATCACTTTTGTTAACTGAAATGAAATAAATATTAGATGAAGAAATTCAGCTTGAAAAACTTAAACAAAAATAAAAAAATGTTGCCTTTGTAACTAACTGAAATAAAATAGGTGTAAGTGCTAAAATAACTAAAACTGAAATAAAAATAGTCAAATAGAGATATATATAAAAACATGACAAACCCTAAACTAAAATTGAAATATAAAAACAATAGCTAATTCAAAATATGAATGCATAATACTAAAATAACACTCTGTAGTCTTGTAAAACATCCATTCACCATGTCTTTGATGGTCATTCAGATCAGATGTACTGATTAGCAAAAACATTTAATTGAATTAAATAGTATTTTTAACTATTATTTTGTCTAGTGTTAATTCTTCTAAAGGCAGGATTTCTCAAATCATTAGTGCACTTTGTCTTTCTAGAAGTCAAATGTTCCTGATTGTATCCTGATGATTGGAGAATGTCAACAGCTCCAACCTATTCCATGCTTTTCCGCATTTTTGGGCTTCGTTTTACTGGAGCTTAGTGCTTTAGTGATGTATATGAATGCAATTGCAAAATGTCTTAACGCAATTCATAATGCAACAAGGTCCCTGTGTGTTTTGTTAGTCTTTCGGTATATGAACATCATATGAACATCAAAGGTTCTTTGACTCCTGAACATTCCACAACACCTGACATCAGTTCTGGAACTGTTGGAATGCTGGAGGGTGGGAAGTTAATTGGAAGCGTGGAATCAGAATTCCAGAGTTGTCATTTGAATCCTGGAATGCTGTATGACCTTGTACCAACCAATTGTGGTTGGATTGGTGACCGCTTTTGGCTGGGCATTATAATGATGGCCAATCTATGTGTGGTGTGTTTTAATTGCATCATCACTAGACGTGTGTGATGTCGTGAACAACCAGAGTTATTTGTAGAATGAAGCTCTGTGTGTGAGCAAGAGACAGATCGTTGTGATGAACATACGTTTCTAAATTTGACCTCGCACCAAAACCGTGTGAAAGAGCTTGTGTCTGGAAGCATGACTTCAGCTTTCTGCCTTTTGTTGAGTAACTTCTGCATTATAATATTTCACTTAAACTCACACTTCCACGTCATGTGTCTAGTTTGTTTCTAATGTGTGGGTTTGCATGCACGGTTTATGGTTTAGCGACGTGCTTTCCTGCGATCCTCTTCTCTGAACTGAATGTAAACCTATAACAACAGTTCAAAATCAACTCACTAAAGCTCTGAGAAAACCACGATGGAACGGTTTTGTTGATTTAAGTGAAGTGAGCGACTTAAATCAATAGGAAGCGAACATGAACTAACAATAAGCAATATATCTTTGACAGAATTGATTCATCTTTGTTAATGTTAGGCAATAAAAATACAATTCTTTATTGTTTGGTCATACTAGTTAACGGTGCATTATAGTGTTAACAGATACATCTTTTGATTAAAAAATTAGTAAATGTGGAAATGAGCATTAAGATTAACAACTGCTCTATTTTTCATTGTTCATTCATGTTTACTAATGTTAGCAAATGAAACCTTATTGTAAAGTGTTACTGATATATAATATTTGATAAGTTCACTGCCGTTAGAGTGGCCATCAAAACATAAACCGACTCAAATTGATGTGTTTGATTGAAATGTCTCGTGTTTGCAAAGGTGTGAACCGTAAGAACACAGCTCTGAGGGCCAGACGGATAAAAACGAAAGTTTGTTGTTTTGATTCTCACTGAGGGGCAGGAAGTCTGTGGTGTGAAAACACACACACACACACACACACACACACACACACACACACTTGCACAGAAGGCCGCGGCAGCAGCAGATGGTAGACCAGCCCACTGGAATGGGGGGGTCTGTTGCCTGCAGTCACAAATGTGCTCCGGGGTCACAGGTCACCGCAGCATCTGTTCAGAGTCGAGTCTCACACACACTCCTGCTCTCGGACCTGTTGCCGCGACGGGCTGCGGATGACTTCTGCTGCTGCCTCTGGGGACAAAGAGACAGACTGCGTTAATGCCTCAAGTAAACTCACACACTCATCTGCGCCTGCAAGTGTTTGCGTTGGGATGTCTCTATTATTAAACTACTGCATGTGATTGGCAGTTGTATTGTGATTATGGCTACCAATTAACATATTAACTAGATTTGTTGAGTAATTTATTTTCTACATTTATTTTTAAAAATATTGATATTTTTTAGATTTATATAAAAAATGTGTGTGTGGGTGATATATTTATATATATATATATATATATATATATATATATATATACACACACACATGCACATATATATATTAGTATATTTTACATTTTAGTGCTGTCAAATCGATTACATATTTACAAACTTTTATGTTAGATGTGATTAATCGATTAGACAGCACTAATACATTTATTTCTATTCATTTTTTTTTAATTACACTTTAGTGCACTACATACAATATTGATATCTTCAAAAAGTTATGTAATATATTGTTAATACATTTATGTAGGTATATAATAATATATACATGTATTACATTTTTGTTTCCATTTTCTTTTTTTCTTTTAAAGAGCAATGAATTCATTAATGCAATGCTCTACATTTTGAAAATAAATGTTATATATTTCTGGCCAAATTTAATCAAATACATTTTTTTTTTCAGCACAAATTTGAAATTTAAGAAAGAAACATTCAGCGCTTATATATCTACAGTGATGTGTTTAATAAAGACAAAACGAATGAATGAAAGTGATAAATATGGATGAAAACAAATCATGTCTATCGAGATTCTGTGCAGATAAAAGTGAGATTTCCAATAGTTTGGGGGGGGGGGGGGAGTTTTGTCTTCTCTTGGGAGCTGCCTTAGTGACCTTATGCCACTCGCCATGGCAACAGGCTTTGGGGGAGGGGCAGAGTACAGTGGGAGGGGCCTGCAGCACAGCTGCCCTTATTTATGCACACACCTGCTGCAGCACACACACACACACACACACTGACTCGGATGAATAAAACACACTGTATTTACTATATCTTTTACTTTTGAGTTCACATTTTGAAAATTTCTTTAGTGGCTGTTGAAGAAAGTGTTCAAATGTGTCATTTGGATGTGTCCATATGAGAGGGAGAGCATGTGACACTGTGTGTGTGTGTGTGTGTGTTCTTGTGGTTCCTGATCGCCCTGAGGAATTCAGATGAGTTAGAACAGTGTCTTTCTTTCACACACTGTTTATACACACACACACACCTACATTTACTCGGCCAACTAAATTAGAACATCTCATAGATTTCTGCTGTTTTTGTATAAATAACCCTGACCTGAAGCCTAAAAGAAAACTGTGTTTGTATAAATAAATATAAAAAAAAAAATAAATGCATATAAATATGAATAAATATATAAATACATACATATAAATGTATTAATAAATAAATATAAATAAATAGATGAATGAAAATTAAATGCATATAAATAACCTTAACCCTAAAAGAAAACATTTGCAATTCTAGAATAATTTTTTTAAATGTATAAAGAAATATAAAGAAATTAAAATAATGCATATAAATATGAATAAATTAATGAATATAAATGCATATAAATATAAAAACACAAATAAATTATTATATAAATAAATGGATATTAAAATAAATGATGCATCTAAGTATCTAACTTTTGCATTTCTAGAATTAAAAAAAATAGTTTTTATAAATAGCTTTTTACATGGAGGCTTAGTCATATTTAGCTCACTGTTATTCTCAAAGTATTAAGTAATAATAATATAATCTGTGTGAATTCTGTGTTCCTTTAGGTGTCCTGCAGACTTCGTCGGGCCCAAATGTCAGTTCCCGAACCCGTGCAGCCCGTCGCCGTGCCGTAACGGAGGTGTTTGCCGTGCACGGACGCAGGGGAATGACGTGGAGGTGACCTGTGACTGCGTCTTAGGATACAGCGATCCGCTCTGTCTGACACCTGTCAATCATGCCTGTATGAGCTCCCCGTGCCGTAACGGCGGCACCTGCTCTCTGCTCACGCTCGACACCTTTACCTGCCGCTGCCCACCTGGATGGTCAGGTATGACCATCACACACTTACATCACCCAGACTAGAAGCTCTTCCTTGTGAGTTGGAAGATAAGTTAACCTCTGCTTTTTCTTTTATGTGCATAGGTAAAACATGCCAGCAGGCCGACCCGTGTGCGTCGAACCCCTGTGCCAACGGTGGTCAATGTTCAGCGTTCGACTCGCACTACATCTGCACCTGCCCTCCTAACTTCCACGGCCAGACGTGTCGGCAAGACGTGAACGAGTGCGCTCTCTCTTCCTCCCCCTGTCGTAACGGAGGCACCTGTATAAACGAGGTGGGCTCGTACCTCTGCCGGTGCCCACCGGAGTACGCTGGCACACACTGCGAGCGCCTGTACCACCCGTGCCACCCCTCGCCCTGCAGGAACGGAGGGACCTGCTTACAGACCAGCGACACCTCCTACGCCTGCACTTGTCTGTCAGGTTGGTGTGCTTATTTGTGTGTCAAGTTTGCCATCTTTTTTTTGGGGGGGTGGGGTTAACAAAAAATATTTTATGAATTAATATATATATGAATATACACTACCCTTCAAAAGTTTTAGATTGGTAGGATTTTTTAAATGCTTTTAAAAGAAGTCTCTTCTGCTTAAGGCTATATTTATTTGATCCAAATACAATTTAAAAGAACTGTTATATTTTAAAGTGTATTTTATTCCTGTGATCAAAGCTGGATTTTCAGCATCATTACTCCAGTCTTCAGTGTCACATGATCCTTCAGAAATCACTCTAATATGATGATTTGTGCTCAAGAAACATTTCTGATTATTATCAATGTTGAAAACAGTTTTTCAGGATTTCAGGATTTTTTTGATGAATAGAAAGTTCAAAAGAACTGCATTAATCTGAAATTGAAAGCTTTTGTAACAGTATAAATACCTTTACTGTCACCTTTGATCAATTTAATGCGTCCTTGCTGAATAAAAGTATTAATTTAGCTAATTTCTTTAAAACAAATTTTTTACCCATCTAAAACTTTTGAACGGTGGTTGTGTGTTTATATATATATATATGTATATATATATATATATATATATATATATATATATATATATACTTATGTATACTTATATATATTTAAATATATGTATTTATCATGAAAATATATTTTTATTTATTTAATGAATTAATAAATAAATACAGTATGTGTGTGTATATATTAGGGCTGTCAAACGATTAATCGCGATTAATCGCATCCAAAATAAAAGTTTGTGTTTACATAATATATGTGTGTGTACTGTGTATAATTATTTTTAATACATAAATACCCACACATGCATGTGTTTTAAGAAATATTTGCATCTATATACTGTATATAGACTGAATGTAGCCTATATATAATGTATATTTTATATAAATATAAACATTTTATATATAAATAACATATTTTTCTTAAATATATACATGTGTGGATTTATATACAAAATAACTATACACAGTACACACACATATATTATGTAAACACAAAGTTTTATTTTGGATGCGATTAATCGTGATTAAGCGTTTGACAGCCCTAATATATATATATATATATATATATATTCATATTTTTAAATTTATATTCATTTATTCAGACATATAGAAGTATAAATGAAACAATATTTTCTAGACATTATTTCTACTTCAGTTGCATTTCATTTCCGCCTACAAAAGTTTAATAGTTTTAAAACCATATATAAATGCAATAAAACAATATAAACGATGATAATAATAGTTTTAAAAAACAATAGCTTTTGTCTTAGCAGAAGCTAATAACCCTGCCTGTGCTCAGTTACTCATTACCAGCATGTCAATCTTGCATTGAATGCGGTGCTTTTTTGTTGTAGTGTATATTTAATCCCAATGAGTGACCAAGATGACCGAGTTACTCACTCAAGCACATAAACACAATCTGTATACGGTCTCAGACTCTTTGATGTGTATTAATTGTGAATCATTTGTCTCTCGCAGGGTTCACGGGTCAAACGTGCGAGCATAACGTTGACGACTGCACCCAGCATGCCTGTGAGAATGGAGGCAGGTGTATAGATGGCGTCAATACGTACAACTGCCATTGCGACAAACACTGGACCGGTACAACTTTGTTATACTTTACAATAACAATAAAAATGCAATGAAAGAAACATTTTGCCTCACGTCGCATTTGACCTCTGACCCCTTCTTTCTTCAGGTCAGTACTGTACGGATGACGTAGACGAGTGTGAACTCTCGCCTAACGCTTGTCAGAACGGAGGAACGTGTCACAACACCATCGGCGGGTTCCACTGTGTGTGTGTGAACGGCTGGACGGGCGACGACTGCAGTGAGAACATCGACGACTGCGCCAGCGCAGCGTGTTCCCAAGGCGCCACATGCCACGATCGAGTCGCATCTTTCTTCTGCGAGTGTCCACATGGCCGCACTGGTACGTTTGTTTGTGCAACTTCCATTTTTTTTATCGCCATCTTAATTTTACCCAACAGTGTTATTTTAGTATTATTTATATTTATAGTTAGAGCTGCACGATTAATCGTTAAAAGATTACCGCATTTTCCGGAGTATAAGTCGCATCAGTCAAAAAATGCGTCATGAAAAACATATAAAATGCGTCAAAAAACATAAGTCGCATTTATTTTGAAATTTATTTCACAAAATCCAAGACCAAGAACAGACATTTAATTTGGAAAGGCAAGTTATTCAACTACACAAAAAGCACACAGAACAACAGGCTGAATTAACCTGACTCCGCCAGATGGATTTGCTCCGCATATCCATCTGGAAACCTTCCGTTGAAGTAGTTTTGGTAAGGGGCGAAAATACTGGTTAGCTGATTGGCCTATGTTGGTGATAGACGGGCCAAATCAACCAATCAGATCAACGAAGCATATGACGTACTAACAGAGCGTATCTTTTCCTCTGAGAAAAGCCTCCAGAGCAGTGTTTTGCTCTTCTTTCAGTGAAGAAATACTCTGTAATTCCGATAAAACTTGTTTGATAGCCACGCTGATGCTAGTTTCATCCGCTGAAGCCGACATGTTCTTTAGACTGAACTGTCGCGCTTCTCATTGCGTCACACCTCAACCCGCCTCAAAGCCAACGCTGATTGGACGTTCGTTTGGTGAACTGCTCCCAAATTTTCTTTAACGGAAAGTAGCCAGACTGATCTGCGAGTGAAACCTTGAAAGCTCGCGAGATCAGGATGGTCTCACGAGGCTAAGGCTGAATAGGTGTCCGGTATGTTAGCGTAACACATTAACAGTTAATCAGCTACACGATAGCATAAAGAACATATACCTGGGAGGCTGAATAGACTATATTAACATAAGCCAGCGAGTCCAAGTTACCGGTAAGCAAGTTCACCAAGCTCCCGCGATCTCATTCCACATCACTGAATCCATTGAATTCTTCATCCTCGGTGTCGCTTCTGAACAACTAGAGCGCTGTCTCGCGGCTGTAGACAGTAATGTGTTCTCTTTGTTCATCTCAGTCTGAATTAATTTTGATATATAAGTGGCACCTATATATGAGTCGCAGGACCAGCCAAACTATGAAAAAAAGTGCAACTTAAATGCGTTCACACTTCCGCTGAGCCAGAGAGAGCAAGTGTCATGTTTCGGTATGAAACGGCTTCACAAACAGTCTTTTCAATGATACAGTATCATTATTTCTGTCTTACAAAAATCCTTATTATCACAGAAGTGCTGGAATAAAAGTTTATAGTTCAGATATTAACACTGATGGTAGCAATCAGAATAGAGCAAATCACCTTTTGAATTTAACATGCCGTTTCAAATAACAATTGTGTTGATTACATTATGTGAGTGTGAAAAATTTATTTATTGAATCATTCATTCAAGAGATTTGTTCAAAAACACTGATTCATTCAGTAATGAAACAACTGAAGTATTTAGGAGTCAGTCATTGAATCATTCAATCAAGAGATTCGTTCAAAAACGCTGATTCATTTAGTTATGAAACAAGTGAAGTATTTATGAGTCAGTCATTGAATCATTCAATCAAGAGATTTGTTCAAAAACGCTGATTCATTTAGTTATGAAACAAGTGAAGTATTTATGAGTCAGTCATTGAATCATTCAATCAAGAGATTTGTTCAAAAACACTGATTCATTCAGTAATGAAACAACTGAAGTATTTATGAGTCAGTCATTGAATCATTCATCCTAACCAATTCTTTTTTCAACATTCATTCAAATGAATTAAACCATTTTTAAATAGACTGCAGCAGTTATTATGTAAGAACCTCTAGTAATTTACATGTTATTTTATTTACGGTAGTTCAGTCTGTTCAGAATCGTGATCTCTATTTGAAACGAAGAAATTGTGATTCTCAATTTATCTAGAATCGTGCAGCTCTAATTATAGTATTTATTAGTATGTTGAATTAGCTTTTATTTGTTTTAATTTTACTATTTATATACCGTTATAGTATTTATTTCATTATTCTAGTATTTATTATATTAAGTTTTCAGATTTAAGTTTTCTATTTATATTTCATTTTATTTTATTTCAGTGACCAAAAATGATCTTTAATAGTTTTAGCTGACAATAACAACACTGTTACCCACAGGTCTTCTGTGTCACCTCGATGATGCCTGCATCAGTAACCCATGTCAGAAGGGCTCAAACTGCGACACGAACCCGGTGAGTGGAAAAGCCATCTGCACCTGTCCGCCCGGATACACGGGATCAGCCTGCAACCAAGACATTGATGAGTGCTCGCTCGGTAAGAATCACAGATGATTGTGTAGAAAGAATTTGAAATGCTGTACGATTTTTTGGATTACAATAATGTTTGATTGATGTGTTTTAGGTGCAAACCCATGCGAGCATGGCGGACGGTGTCTCAACACTAAAGGCTCCTTCCAGTGCAAGTGTCTCCAAGGCTATGAAGGCCCTCGCTGTGAAATGGACGTTAATGAGTGCAAGTCAAACCCCTGCCAGAACGACGCCACATGCCTCGACCAAATCGGTGGATTCCACTGTATCTGCATGCCAGGTATGGGTCTTTTACCATTTTCCTGCATCAAAAGCACATCCCCGCTGTTGTCTGACTGATTGTTTTGATGTATAGGTTACGAGGGTGTGTTTTGTCAAATAAACGCCGACGATTGTGCATCACAGCCTTGCCTCAATAACGGAAAATGCATCGACAAGATCAACTCGTTCCACTGCGACTGCCCCAAAGGTAACTTCACAATTTTTTTAGATCTGATCATAAGAATTAGCGACGGTTAAGTCTTTTTATAATGTGCATTGTAGTTGAGCAATCAAAATAAACAAGGCATGTATTTATTTCTCTCCAGGGTTCTCTGGGAATTTATGTCAGGTGGATGTGGATGAGTGCGCCAGCACACCGTGTAAAAACGGCGCCAAGTGCACAGACGGACCAAACAAATACACCTGCGAATGCACTCCAGGTACACCTTTTTTAAGTCTTATTCTGTATTTTGTAGCAATTGTTTCTCCCATTTATAATGTGAGATGTGATATTTTCACCAAAAACATTTTCACCTTTCACATTTGTTTTCATTAAAATTTCACCTTTTTCTGACCCTTTAGAATTAAAGTCTGTTTTTTGAAATTGTATCTTATGATTTATATACTGTATGTAAATTACCTGTATTATGATTGGCTAACCTCTTCGAATATGAAATGAGTCACTGCTCACTGATGGTTGTGATGTTTTAATGCAACATCTTTCTGACCCTTAGAATTAGACAGTCTTTTTTTGTAACTGTTGCTGCGTCCGAAATCGAATACTTCCCTACTATATAGTATGCGAAAAACTGCACGCCAACAGTATGTCCGAATACATGGTATTCGAAAAACAGTAGGTAAAAAGTAGCGGGATGATCTACGGCTTCTACTGAGATTCTGAAGGACGCATTTGATAGACTCCCATGAGGCCTCGGGATTTGGAGGCAGAATAGTCTCAATTTATAATTGTCACTGTCACGTGACGTACGGCTTCAGTTGCGTTGCTTCACTGCCGTTCACAACTCCTCTCCCGATATGGAGGCAGAATTATAATCTGCAATTATAACACAGAAATGAACCAATCAACTGCACATACCTCTGCTCAGCCATGAACTGTGGTCGAAAGCTGATGACGTAACATGCAGGTAGGCCTGCCCTCACGTGATACTGATTGGTCGATTGATAAGCTTAAATCTGATTGGCTAAAGAGTACGACTGGTCTGTGAAGGAGGAGAGCGCTGCCAGGAAAGTCTCAAACACACACACATACACACACACACACACACAAATCCAAGGCGATTGACACGTGAATGACAATTTGCACATTCACATTCAAGGATAAACTCGTACATTGTAAACATTCAAAGGTTTTTATACACAGGTGTAAATCCACAAATTGTGTTTTGCATTTGTAAAATGCATTTTATGAATATATATTTTTATTTTGCGCATGTGAATTGCTTTTTTGTGAATATATATTTTTTCACGCACGTGAATTTTTTTTGTGTGTACATGAATTAGGTTTCATGCATGTGAAATTGTCTACGCATGTGTGAATCATGTTTTTTGCGTGGATTATAATTGAGACTATTCTCCCTCCATATCGGGAGAGGAGTTGTGAATGGCAGTGAAGCAACGCAACTGAAGCCGTAGGTCACATGACAGTGACATAATGGCGGATGTAGTGCATCCAAATTTCATTCATACTACAGATGCATACTATATAGAACATACTTTTTTAACGGTCACCAAGTTTCAAACCAAATGTAATAACTACCATATAGTATACGATTTCAGACGCAACGTTTTAAAAAATTACATATGCAAATTACCTGTGTTATGATTGGCTGTCCTCTTAGAATAGGAAATGAGTGTCACTGGCAACATTCTAAATACAGAAGGGGTTTTCTGCAGGTTTTTCTGGCGCTCACTGTGAGTTGGATGTCAACGAGTGTGTGTCGAGCCCTTGTCATTACGGCGTGTGTAGGGATGGCGTGGCCTCTTTCACCTGTGATTGTCGCCCTGGATACACCGGCCGCCTGTGTGAGACCAACATAAACGAGTGCTTAAGCCAACCGTGCCGAAACGGAGGCACCTGTCAGGATAGAGAGAACTCGTACACCTGTACCTGTCCTAAAGGAACCACAGGTAACACATACACACACATAAAAACCCTTGCAAAGTATGACGGGGAGTACATGATGAGACATTTATCATGTCGTGATTGTGACCGCAGGTGTGAATTGCGAGATAAACATCGACGACTGCAAGAGTAAACCATGTGACTATGGAAAGTGCATCGACAAGATCAACGGCTACGAGTGTGTGTGTGAACCCGGATACACAGGTGAGACAGGGCAGCATCTGTGTATGTGTGTGAGAACAGGTGGCCAGCGAAGTGCAGAGCTTGTGTATCAGATAACAGATATGACTTAGGACAGAGACTGCCTTTCCCAACTGGGACACACACAGGTGTGCTTTACATTAATGCTTCGGCCTGACTGATCACAAGAGTGACCCTTTTTATGTTGTATTTAAGGAGAAAGGTACAATAGGCTTTGCTAAACCGTGAATATAGTCACGGCTAAAGGGGAACCAACATACAAACATTTTGACACAATCACATTTTTTTAAATTAAAATATTCCACCTTATTTCTGACCCTTAGAATTAAACAGCCTGTTTGTATCTCGAGAATTCAATATGTAAATGTCCTGTATTCTGAATGGATAACTTCTTTGGATAAGAAACAAGACATTGCCAATCTCATTTATTTTATTTAGGGCTGATGTTGCCCACAATCTTTTTTTTTTTCCTTGTAAAAAGTTTTCCAACTTCAATTTAACAACTTTTTCTTCTATAATAGCATTGAGTGCAAAGCTGTAGCAGTTTTTATATGCATGAATCTAAAAGTTAAAAAATACTTTTTTTTTAATGTTGTAGTATGTCCCAATCCTGTCAAACATAATAAGAGCATTAAGGACACAATTTGTCATTGCAACTTTATTTTATTAAGGGCTGATATTGCCTACAATCGTTTGTTAGGACAGTTCACTTTTCAACCTCAATTTTTCTACTTTTTCCTTCTAAAATAGCTCTGAATGCAAAGCTAAAAAAGCATGATCTCCCATTTCGTGCTGCTTTTTGTGTATATAGATTATTAAGCATGGCCTCAGAGGCCTTATTGTTTGATACATAATAAAAATGAATTAAAACCATCCCTGAAATGTAAACCAAGGTTAATGGTTAGCAGTCTGTGTGTGTTGCGCAGTACCTAGGTGAACAGATGTCCTTTAGCATCACTGAACAATTTGAGCAGTGCTATATGTATTATAGCAAGTATTCCACTCAGTATAGTGTGTTTGTGAGAGAGAAACTGCAATAAAGTCCCATTGTTGTTAGAGAATCAAACAGTTACCCATTACCCTACAGAGGAGGGTTGTGTGTGTGTGTGTTGACGGGGTAATTGTTGTTCGGCCGTGTGTGAAATAGGGTCTGTCCTTTTGTATCTGCGAACAGCCCTCTGTAGGACCTGCCCTCCCCCCAGCGAGTGTGTGAGGGGTGTGTGAGCGGGTCTGAAAGACGGAAAGAAAGGAGGAATGAAAGAGCACAAGAGGGTGGAGGAAATCCTTTGTGCATTTGGAGCAGGGCTGGAGATTTGGGATGGGGCCCACACACACACACAAAGGCAGACAAAAAAACAAGAGGTCAACACACATATGAGTCCCAAGGAAAATTCCTTTACTACTGAGTGTGGTTTTGTTTTTACATGCATTTTAACTTATTGATAGTTTTAAGGTTCAAACTTTTGGATAGATCACTGTAAGACTCTTTGGAGGGCGTCATCTGATATATAAGATGGTCAATTAGGAAAATGATTGACGGGCTTTTCTCCTGCAATATGAATGGCATTAAAGTTGTTTATTATCATGAAGATAATGTGATATTCACCTTAGAAACTACTTGATATCAATTTCATCTCCTTTACAGTCTTAAATTAGGTCACAATTGCTTGTCTTTCAAGTTTCCTCAATTTCTCAGTTTCAGTTCTCCTGATGTAACTAAGGTCACTTGTGTATTTTGCAATTTTTAGGGAAGCAGTGACAGTAAACAATTTCTAGTGTTACAAAAGATAAAAAAAAAGAAAGAGTTAGCCTGTTTTCAAAATTGATAATAATAATCAGAAATGTTTCTTGAGCAGCAAATCAGCATATTAGAATGATTTCTGAAGGATCATGTGACACTGAAGACTGGAGTAATGATGCTGAAAATACAGCTTTGATCACTGGAATAAATTACATTTAAACATTTTACAATAGAAAACAGTTATTTTAAATGGTAATATTTCACTCGTGCCCACTTTTTATGACCAAATCAAGCCCATTCTGTATCATTTCACACTGAAAGTTCAGTTTTGCTATTAAAAACAAGTTGCATTTTCTGTTGTCTTACACACTATTTTAATACATATTGTTGTTCCTCACAGGCTCAATGTGTAACATCAACATTGACGACTGTGCGATAAACCCCTGTCATAACGGTGGCACCTGCATCGACGGGGTCAACACCTTCACCTGCCTCTGTCCGGAGGGTTTTCGAGACGCCACCTGCCTCTCTCAGCACAACGAGTGCTCCAGCAACCCCTGTATTCACGGCAACTGCCTGGACCAGATCAACAGCTACAGATGCATGTGCGAGGCTGGCTGGACGGGACGCAACTGCGACATCAACATCAACGAGTGTTTGTCCAACCCGTGTGTGAATGGAGGCACCTGTAAGGACATGACCAGCGGCTACGTGTGCACCTGCAGAGCTGGCTTCAGCGGTAAGACGCTGTGTACCAATTCACATGCTATACTTCCTAAATGCATTAGAACTACTCTGGTATAATATCAAAGTGTGCATGCTTTTTTGGGCTGAGATTGCACACAATGCTTTGCATTAAGTTAGAGTAAGAGATGTGACAGTTCAGCTTTTTCTACTAACAATGGTATTGAATGCAAAGTCAAAACAGCAGTTTTTAGATGTTTGAACCGCAAAGTTTAGTAAGAAATCTTCAAATTATTAATTTAGCTAGCTAAGCTAATGCTTACATGTAATCGCCAACAGAGGGTTTGTGCAATTGTATGCCAGTTTTATAATATTGTATGCTTAGATTTTGTTGCCATGTCAAAATAAAATGAATCTAATGAATGAAATGAATGAAAATGAGATATTGAATCTAAATAAATCTTTGTAGTCTAAAATGTCAAAAATAATACAATTAAAATAAAAGTAATATTATTTTATATAATTAAATACATTATTAAAATAGAATTTAAAGAAAATAAGTCTTAATTCACTCAAAAGTATGCATTTGCACACTTTTGTACTTTTTCTGCTATCTATCTGTCTGTCGTTCAGTCTGTCTTTCGTTTTGTCTGTCTACAATCTTTTCTGCTCTTTAAGAGCGAGAATTTTTCTACTAAAAATGCACAGTTTTACTATATTAAATTCAAATCCGAAAAAGCAGTTGTTAAAAGTATAAGGAATTGAAGCTAATTATATTACACGATTGTATAACCTAGAATTTACAAGGAATAACATTGTAACACTACACACTCAAAAGCATATATTTTCTGACTTTTGTACTTTTATTTCTGCATTTTGAGTGTATAATGATTTAACGGGGTGTTTTCTTGCGTTTAGGTCCCAACTGCCAGACTAACATTAACGAGTGTGCATCTAACCCCTGCCTGAACCAGGGCTCCTGTATCGACGATGTGGCCGGATTCAAGTGCAACTGCATGTTGCCTTACACAGGTACAAACACACACACACACAAACTTGTGCTCTGCTGAACTATTTTCCCCCCAACACCCAGTGTGCAGCTGTTTTTTGTTTTTTATAAAACTGCAAACTTTGCAGAGGTGTGCATATAACTATCTGGGGATGTGAAATAACACCACTGTGTCGAGGGTGGCTACTCAAATAGGTCTATTTCCTGTTTGGCCTCTTCCTGTTTCCTGTTGAGGCAAAGAATTGACAATAGAAGGAAACTCCAAGTGACTTCCTGCTATGGCTGGTCACAGTGGAAACTGATAAGGAAGTGCCTGCTGGAAAAATGAGGCAATAGAAGAGCGAGACTGGAAAAACAAAGAAAGATTTACTTCTGTG
>JARWKJ010000014.1:35382657-35430157 GCA_029959095.1 Rhinichthys osculus
ATCTAACCAGTGGTTCTCCCTCAGGGTTACTCTGGCTCCTCCTGCGAATATGACGCTCATTCCTGCGGCTCCCTGCGCTGTCGTAACGGTGCCACCTGCGTCTCCGGCCACCTGAGTCCTCGCTGTCTCTGTCCGCCGGGCTTCAGTGGGCACGAGTGCCAAACACGGATGGACTCGCCGTGCCTCACCAACCCCTGCTACAACGGGGGCACTTGCCAACCGATCAACGATGCTCCGTTCTACCGCTGTTCCTGCCCCGCCAACTTCAACGGACTCCTTTGCCACATCCTTGACTACTCCTTCAATGGAGGGCAGGGCCGGGACATCGCCCCGCCCCCGGAGGTGGAGATTAGATGTGAAGTCGCTCAGTGTGAAGGCAGGGGTGGAAATGCCATCTGCGATACGCAGTGTAACAACCACGCGTGTGGATGGGACGGCGGCGACTGCTCTCTGAATTTCGACGACCCGTGGCAGAACTGTAGCGCTGCCCTGCAGTGTTGGAGGTACTTCAACGACGGAAAATGCGACGAGCAGTGCGCCAACGCTGGCTGCCTATATGATGGATTCGACTGCCAAAGCCTGGAGGGGCAATGCAAGTAAGTGAAAATAATTTTTATTTTATTATTTGGTTTTATGATTTCATTTTATTAGTTTTTTTTTTATTAGTTTTTTTTTCACTGTTATTGGTTTATTTTTGAATTCTTTATTTTATTTTGCATATATATATATATATATATATATACTTTTTTTATTTTTTTATTGTTAAGCACCCATTTTAATATAAATTGTACAATCCTTTATTACCTGTGGAAAACTGTACATTCTAATGGTAAAATCCTAATAAATGTAATGAAAATAATAATATAAAAAAAATCAAGTCAAAAATGCATACAGAGAAATCAAGTATTAATTTTAATTTTATTTATTTTATAATTATATATATATATATATATATTATTGTTAAGGACCCATTTTAATATAAATTGTACAATCTTTTATTACCTGTGGAAAACTGTACATTCTAATGGAAAAATCCTAATAAATGTAATGAAAATAATAATATAAAAAAAAATCAAAAGTCAAAAATGCATACAGAGAAATCAAGTATTCATTTTAATTTTATTTATTTTATAATTATTCATTTTATTTAGAAATTGTATTTTATTTTGGCTGTTTCATTTAATTTTTTATTGCTTTATCGTTAAGGGCCAATTTTAGTATAAATTGTACAATCTTATATTAACTGTGGAAAACTGTGCATCCTAATGGAAAAATCCTAATAAATGTAATGATAATAATAAAAAAATAATAAAAAATGCTAAAGTAAAAACTGCATACAGAGGAGATCAGTGGAAAATTTGACATTAATTTGTAACTTCTCCTTCAATCTCTCCCTCCAGTCCACTGTACGATCAGTACTGTAGGGATCACTATGCGGATGGTCACTGCGATCAGGGCTGTAATAACGCGGAGTGCGAATGGGACGGCCTCGACTGTGCCGATGACGTTCCTCAGAAACTCGCCGTGGGAAGTCTGGTACTAGTGGTCCACATCCCACCCGATGACCTTCGCAACCGTTCCTCGTCTTTCCTCCGAGAGCTGAGCGGACTGCTGCATACGAACGTGGTGTTCCGCCGGGATGCTAACGGAGAGCCGCTCATTTTCCCGTACTACGGCAACGAGCACGAGCTGAGCAAACACAAACGCTCTGATTGGACAGACCCGGCCCAGCTGATGCAGCGAGCCAGGAGGAGCCTGACGTCATTTATGAAGCCCCGCCCACGACGAGAACTGGACCAAATGGAGATCAAAGGGTGAGTGTATTGAGTTTATGAAATTTTTACTCTTAAATCAAAATGATAAATGGAACAAATTCAACTAACAATTTATATGTTATGTTATATTATTTTAAACTTTGTGATTTAAAATGGTGTAAAATTTGTGTGTTGTAGGTCTATTGTCTATCTCGAAATTGACAACCGTCAGTGTTATCAGCAGTCTGACGAGTGTTTCCAGAGCGCGACAGATGTGGCGGCATTCCTCGGAGCACTGGCCTCTAGCGGGAATCTCAATGTTCCTTACATCATCGAGGCCGTCACAAGTGAGTGCCACGCTTAGGCCAAAAACACTGTTATTTTACTATTATTTGTATACTATTATAGTATTTATCAAAATGAATTACATTTTTTATTTTTACGTCTTCAGTTTTAAATTTTAGATTTAGTAATTTTATGTGCTTTTTGTCATTTTTATTTCTTTCCTTTTTTTTTGTTTATATATTTCTATTATATTTTTTTATTAAATTTTTTTTTTTTTTTTTTTGTCAAGGCAACATTTTTAAATTTTCATTTTAAGTTTTTCATCCAATATTTTATTTTAGCTTTTTATTTTATTTTTAGTTACATTTGAATTTTTATCTTTATGTGAATTTTTCATTTTTATTCGTTTTTTATATTACTATTTATGTTTAATTTTATATTAGGTTTGGTTTTCCCAAGGATAGGATGTCACCTTAAACGAAAATTAGAGATGTTGCTTGGCAACTTATTGTTTTTCATGTCATTTTTTTCAGCTTTATTAATTTTTAGTTAACAACATTTAAACATACTGTGTGCAACTCAAACACCCCTTAGATCATTAACTGTGTCTGTGCGCAGGTGAGGACGGGCCTTCAAAGACAGGCGAGATGTACCCCATGTTCCTGGTGCTTCTTGCTCTGGCGGTCTTGGCCCTGGCAGCGGTGGGCGTCGTGGTCTCCAGGAAGAGGAAGAGGGAACACGGACAGCTTTGGTTCCCAGAGGGATTTAAAGTCTCTGAACCCAAAAAGAAACGAAGGGAACCGGTCGGAGAAGATTCTGTCGGACTCAAGTGAGTGTGCGGCACTTAAATCAAAGTGTCATATTTAAATATTAGATGGAAAATTTTAAATGTTGCCTTGGCCACTAACTGAAATAGGTTTAAGTCGAAATACTAAAATAAAAATAAAGCTAATTTGGAAATAATAATAAAAATTAGCAAAATGACAAAAGCGCATTGCAAAATTACTAAAATTAAAATGTAAACTGAAAATGTGTGTTTATTTCATCAGCTATTTTTAAATTTAGTCCTGTGGGACTAGTGCTGTTTAGTCAACCTTTTCCGGTTTTTGTTTAGCCAAGGTTTAGTCGACTAAAACTAATTTTGGTCAATGAAAACTTTTCCCAATTTTTGTCATGCTGCATAATGGTTAAATTGCTAATCACGATTATTTTGCTCATAATTATATTTTTTTGTGAAGATTTTGGTAAAGTTTTATTTATTTTTAAACTACATTTTAGCCTTATCTTTTTTCATCATTGATTATTGCATATTGTTAATATAGTCAGTTATTGACAGTATTGTTATTAATGACATTGATATCTCATCGTCTAGTCTTAGCAATGGAAGAAAGGTTGTCAAAGAATGTTTTTTTATCATAGTTTTCGTTAAAAAAGTGTTTTAATATTAAAACATTTTAATAATGAAATTTAATAATATATAAAAATGTATATTTAATGTATAATAATATAATATATATATATATATATATAACAATTAAAGGGACAGTGTCATATATTTTTGTAAAATTAAATTTTTTCCCTCCAAAGTCCACAAAAATGTAAAGTTTTCCACCTTTGTTGATAACATACAACTCTGTTTCCCATCAGGCCTCTGAAAAACTCTGACAGCTCTCTGATGGATGAACAACTGAGCGACTGGGCAGAAGACGACACCGCTAAACGATTCCGGGTGAGTGTGCTCGCCGTTCAAAGACTGTCTGCTCTCTGTGTAAAGTTATGTCCAATGTCATCCCGCATGGATGTGTAACTGTGTGTGTTTGTGTGTAGTTTGAGGAGCAGTCGATTCTGGACATGACTGGTCAGCTGGATCACCGTCAGTGGACGCAGCAGCACCTGGACGCCGCTGACCTGCGTCTGAACTCGATGGCTCCGACGCCCCCGCAGGGCGAGATCGAGAACGACTGCATGGACGTCAATGTCCGCGGGCCTGGTGAGTGCTTAGAGTCTTAGACCCTTTACCATGATCAGTAATGGATTTTTTTCAGGGGGGGGGTAGACGCCCCAAAACTACTAGTAGACCCCCTTAGTAGACCCCTCAGAACTACTAGTAGACACCCCCGAGTAGACCCCCAAAACTAGTAGACCCCTCAAAACTACTAGTAGACCCCTCAAAACTACTAGTAGACCCCCCAAAGATACTAGTAGACCCCCCAAAACTACTAGTAGACCCCTCAAAACTACTAGTAGACCCCCCAAAACTACTAGTAGACCCCCCCTAGTAGACCCCCCAAAACTACTAGTAGACCCCCCAGTAGACCCCCCAAAACTACTAGTAGACCCCCCAAAACTACTAGTAGACCCCCCCTAGTAGACCCCCCAAAACTACTAGTAGACCCCCCAAAACTACTAGTAGACCCCCCTAGTAGACCCCTCAAAACTACTAGTAGACCCCTCAAAACTACTAGTAGACCCCCCAAAACTACTAGTAGACCACCCCAGTAGACCCCCCAAAACTAGTAGACCCCCCAAAACTACTAGTAGACCCCTCAAAACTACTAGTAGACCCCTCAAAACTACTAGTAGACCCCCCAAAACTACTAGTAGACCACCCCAGTAGACCCCCCAAAACTAGTAGACCCCCCAAAACTACTAGTAGACCCCTCAAAACTACTAGTAGACCCCCCAAAACTACTAGTAGACCCCCCAAAACTACTAGTAGATCCCCCAAAACTACTAGTAGACCCCCCAAAACTACTAGTAGACCCCTCAAAACTAGTAGTAGACCCCCCAAAACAACTGGTAGAGCCCCCCTAGTAGACCCCTCAAAACTACTAGTAGACCCCTCAAAACTACTAGTAGACCCCTCAAAACTACTAGTAGACCACCCCAGTAGACCCCCCAAAACTAGTAGACCCCTCAAAACTACTAGTAGACCCCTCAAAACTACTAGTAGACCCCCCAAAACTACTAGTAGACCCCCCAAAACTACTAGTAGACCCCCCAAAACTACTAGTAGACCCCTCAAAACTAGTAGTAGACCCCCCAAAACAACTGGTAGAGCCCCCCTAGTAGACCCCTCAAAACTACTAGTAGACCCCCCAAAACTACTAGTAGACCCCTCAAAACTACTAGTAGACCCCTCAAAACTACTAGTAGACCCCTCAAAACTAGTAATAGACCCCTCAAAACTAGTAGTAGACCCCCCAAAACTAGTAGACCCCTCAAAACTACTAGTAGACCCCCCCCCTAGTAGACCCCCCAAAACTAGTAGTAGACCCCCCAAATTCGGGCCCCCCCAAAAAAAAAAATGGTAGGGGAAACACACTGATGATGTTACTGATGTAAACTCTGGCGTTTTCTTTAAAACTCTCTTTGGTCTCTCTTGTAGATGGTTTCACTCCACTGATGATTGCGTCGTGCAGTGGCGGCGGTGTTGAGAATGAAAACGGCGAGGGAGAAGACGATCCGTCCACTGACGTCATCACGGACTTCATCTACCACGGTGCCAACCTGCACAATCAGACGGACCGGACCGGCGAGACCGCGCTGCACCTGGCGGCCCGCTACGCCCGCTCGGACGCGGCCAAACGCCTGCTGGAGTCCTGCGCTGATGCTAATGTCCAGGATAATATGGGCCGCACACCTCTCCACGCTGCCGTTGCTGCTGACGCGCAGGGTGTCTTCCAGGTAAAGAACAAATATACACATTATATTCAGCTTATTATGATTCAGGAGGGTTTAAACTAAATTAATTTGTGTGAAAGCGACAACAGCTATATGATTAAAGACATGAATGTTAACGTAGTAATTCAATATAATAATAATGATAACAATAAATGTATTTAAAAAATATGGTTTGGTTATTTTGTTTTAATTGAAATTGAAATTTTAATAATAATATCATATTTACTTATAATAATATAAATATTTTTGGTAATTTAAATAAAAACTGAAATAAAGTAAAATATTAATATAAGATGAAAAACTTTAAACTGAAATAAATTAAAAATGTTGCCTTTGCTACTCACTGAAATATGTTTAAGTCCTAAAATTATTAAAACTAAAACTGAAATAAAGTTAAAGCTAAAATATTTAAGAAAAAATACAAAAACTAATATATGAATATCTACTAATATATTGTAGTTTTCTGCTAACGCATGTCTTTTCGTAGGTAACATTTATAATACAATTTATTTAATATATTAAATGTATATTTAATGTATAAAATAACAAAATATAATATGCAATGTTTAATATTTAGTTTTGTGCACATTTTGTATTTATAGGTTGTGCTCTCTAGGTTGCTGAATAATGTTAAAACATGGCTTTGTGTTTGGAAATAGATTCTCATTCGGAACCGAGCGACGGATCTGGACGCCCGCATGCATGACGGAACGACTCCTCTGATCCTGGCCACCCGATTGGCTGTCGAGGGAATGGTGGAAGAGCTCATTAACTGCCATGCTGATCCGAATGCTGTTGATGATTCTGGTATGATCACAAACAAACATTATAATCTCAACCAAAAAAACTGATTTTGAAGATGCATGGAAGTCCCCAATAACTCTTTTTATGTTTCTTCTGTAGGTAAGTCGGCTCTTCACTGGGCGGCTGCGGTTAATAACGTTGACGCTGCTGTCGTTCTTTTGAAGAATGGAGCGAATAAAGACCTACAGAATAACAAGGTGGGTTTTTGAAGTCTGAGTTTATTATAGAAGTCAAAATTAAAATGTTTATTCCAGACTAGAAGTGACTTGTGTGTGTTTTTGTAGCAGTGTTATTCATATTTATCATTTAATTACATTTATATATTTGTATTATATACCTTTATAGTTATTAATATTTGGAATTGGGTTTTATTTTCATGTAAAGTTTTATTTTAAAATGACAAACTTAAATATTTTTATATATATATATATATATATATTTGTATGTGCATTTTATTAGGTTTTTGCTTTTTTTAAATATTAATATTTAGGTGTCATTTTATTTATTTATTTTCAAATTTTTTTTTTTTTTAGTTAGTAATTTTACTTTTACTTCAAGGGTTACTTCAAGTTTTTCCTCAAATATTTGTTTTATTTTAGCTTTATTTAATTTAACAAAAAAAGTTAATGATAATGACCTTGTTTTGTAGGAGGAGACGCCACTTTTCCTGGCCGCTCGTGAGGGCAGTTACGAGACCGCTAAAGTCCTGCTTGATCACTTGGCCAACCGTGACATTGCGGATCACCTAGACCAGCTTCCACGAGACATCGCGCAGGAGCGCATGCACCACGACATCGTCCGTCTATTAGAAGAATACAACCTGGTCCGGAGTCCCCCGCTGCCCTTATCGCCCCCTCTCTGCTCGCCCAACACCTACCTGGGCATCAAACCCAGCCCGGGCAACAACAACAACACGGCCAAGAAGGCGAGGAAACCGGCGGGTAAAGGCGTGGGAGGAGGGAAGGACAGCGGAAAAGACATGAGAATGAAAAAGAAAAAGAACGGAGAGGGCAAAAACGGAGGGGTTATGGAAGTGGGCGTCCTCTCGCCTGTCGATTCGCTGGAGTCGCCCCACGGTTACCTGTCGGACGTCTCCTCCCCACCTATGATGACGTCACCCTTTCAACAGTCCCCACCCATCACTTTGAATCAACTCCAAGGATTGGCTGATTCTCACATGGGCGGAGCCCTTCAGAGTTTAGGGAAGCCGTTTGACTCCGCCCCTCCACGCTTATCCCATCTGCCAGTGGCTAACAATGGAGCTCAAACAGGGGCGTGCGATTGGCTGCAAAGGGTGCAACAGCAACAACAGCAGGCAGGCTTCACACAGCTGATACCCACAATGCTCCCTGGCACCACTATGTCACATATGGGCTATCCAACAATGCAAACTAGCCACCTCGGCGCAGCGTCGCACATGATTGCCAACCACGCCCACCAGAATATGGCGCCCATGCAGCATCAAAACAGCGCCTCCTCTGGCCACATCCTCTCTCATCACTTCCTAGGTGACCTGAGTGGGCTGGATCTTCAGTCTGGCTCAGGACACGCCCCCATCCAGACCATCCTACCACAGGAGAGCCAGCGCATGGCTCCTCCCATTTCTAGCACGCAGTTTCTGACTCCGCCTTCTCAACATAGTTATTCCAACCCCATGGACAACACGCCCAGTCACCAGCCGCAGGTTCCTGACCACCCGTTCCTCACGCCCTCTCCTGGCTCTCCTGACCAATGGTCAAGCTCGTCTCCACATTCCAACTTGTCTGATTGGTCAGAGGGCATCTCAAGCCCACCCACCAGTATGCAAATGAACCATATACCAGATGCCTTCAAGTAGGCGGGGCTTTAGCATCAAGAAGCTAGACTGAGTTACCGAATAGACTCTTTAAATGATTTTATATTAATGATAAGAATTGTTTTTACTGATTTTGTATGCTAAGAACCTGCTAAGAAATTTTTATTATTTTTTGTATTTATTTATATGCGGTTTGGACTACAGATATAAAAGATCTTCTTTTTTTTAATTTATACTGTATTTTATTTTTATTTTGAACATTTACTGTTCTGAAAATAATTTTGAATATTGTGATGCTGCCAGAAACGTTTTTTTTTTTTTTTTTTTTTTGTTGCTTTGGTTATTTTGTTTTTAATTAAAATTTCAGTATTAATTAGATTTTATATGTTCCTTTTACCAAACAATTTAGTTTTCTGTGAACAAAAAAAGTAGAAAAGAGTCTTAAAATTGTGACTTTATTGTATCTTGGATGTATTCAAATGGACACATGCGCACTCTACACATGTTTGTTTGTGTTTTCACATAAAAGAGAGTGGTTTATGACTGATTTATTCTATTTTACCGAGTATTGTCTGTAGATACTGTTCTGAGTTCATTGAGAACCCAAATATTTTTCCCATGGTACCTTGCTTCAGGTGTTTGGGAGCTTTTTCATATGTAGCGTAGCAATCACTGTTATTTATTGCCTGCTGTAGACATTTAGGACATATTCTAACACATGTAGATGAGTTTGTGTGTGTGAGAGAGAGAGAGAAAGAGACAGGTGTGTGTGTGTGTCGCAGTGTGATGACATCATTGATGCTCATGAGGTGTGATTGTTGCTTTCCAGACTTTTTATGTTTTATAAATGCAGATCAAATGTTCTAATGATAACATGAAAAAAGACAGACTTGTAGTTTGTGGAGAAAAAAGTATTTTGTTCAATGTTTTTTGTAAAGTACCTTTTCTTGACACAATAAAGGACACCGTTTGGTGACATTACTTTTACCATGTCTCTCTCATCAGTCTTGATTTGCCTTCAAAATATTCATGTGAAAAGCAGAAAAGCATCACTATTCTGCTCACCAAGGCTGAATTTGATCAAAAACACAGTAAAAATAATATTGTGAATTATTATTACAACTATTAATATATTTTTTCTATTATAATGTATTTGAAATATTTAAAAATGTAATTTATTCTTGTGATGGCAAAGCTGAATTTATTTTTTGAATAAACACTTTTCCAAATTAAAAAATAATTCACCTCAACAATAAAGCATTTTTATGTAAATATATACATATTTCAAAGAGTTGTAGTAGGTTTAAAGTTCTCACTCACTGGCTGTATTTTATGTGGTTAATATTTTCAAAAAAGATGACCCCGAAGCATCTCTGGATGGATGGATGAGTGTAAATGCCTTTCCCAGATTCAAGTGGAACCAGTGACATTCATTGAATTAATTTTTCACTACTTCACCTCTGTCGGCTATTTAAAGGCTGAACGAGGCCTGATTCACCTGCAACTCTCCATTTACAGCCTGGGAAAGTGCACTAAAACATGATTCTAAAATGGTTCTAAGATGGTTCTAAAATTAAACCTGCACTATTAAATATGAAATATCAGATTCATGTGCATGGTTCTTTGGTTTCCCAGGCTGCTCTGCACATATTAGTGAGAATGGCTCATTCATTACAATAACTTTTGGTTTGTTCTGTTAGCAACTCTGTCCCTGTGTCACTTATTTAATCAATTAAACTGCACGAGTTTAATCGCTATTAAACGGGTCACACAGGGACAGAAAAAAAAAAGTTATTTTAATGAATAACTTAATAACTTAACTGCAGGAAGTGTCTGATTAATTGATATACATCAGACAGTGTTTGTTGATAGACTGACATGCATTAACCCTCTGGGGTCCTTCATTTCAGGGTCACACTCAGGGTCTTCGGGACCAAATGGTCCGGAAGGGTTTGATTCATATTTATTAAAAGAAAATCATATATTTTTTTTTTTACTTGTTTTTTATAAAAAAAAATCTTTTATTTTTTGGTGTTTTGAGAAAATTTTATGATTTATAATTAATATTTATGCAATAATTATGACCCATTTTTTCCCATTGAATATAATATATTTTTTTTATAAATATGTTTTTTTTTTTTTTTTTAAAGCTGTATTTCATTTTAGAGTCAAGCCTAGGCCTCATGAAAACAATTTTTGAAATGAGATGGATGCCATCTGCTGGACACACTGAGCATTTTTATCACGCAATAGCACATTTTTACCACTAGTGGATTTACAGCTCTCTGTAGAAAGGGTTCAGAATTCTTGTGAGTTTTGCACATCTTTGACAATTTTTTTCAGGTTGTTGATTTTAAAATATAATAACAGATTCTCAAAGACTATTTTTGTCTTGTTTTTTGTTTGTTTGTTTGGTTTAAATGGTAATTTGAAGTGCCAGTTTTACTTTATAATACAGATTATTATAAATATATAATACAGTGTGTGTGTGTGTGTGTGTGTATGTGTGTGTGTCTGTTTTGCACTCTTGATGTTTTAGAGATTCACCCCTTCACTGTTGAGTCATTTTTTCTGCATCCTGGCTGATTTGTAGATTGTATGCAAAAAAAAAAACTCTGACAATTTCCCATTCATTTCCTATGGGGGTCATTTTTGACCAAAGAGCAGAAGTGTGACGACCACTTAGCATGCTTGGATCATGACCTCAATATTTTTTGTTTGTTCACATACCTAATACCATAAAAGTCACCTTGTTTCGTAACATTCCGATGAAGCTGTGATTTTAAAAAATTCAAAACATATTTATGTAATCTGAATTTATTAGTGTGTTTGTGTATAAAAGTGTGTGTGTGTGTGGATGTGTCTGTTTTGCACTCTTGATGTTTTATAGATTCACCCCTTCACTGTTGTGTGCTTTATTTCTGGATCGTGGCTGATTTGTTGATTGTACGCACAAAACAACTCTGTATTGTCACATTTTTGTCAATTTCCCATTCATTTCCTATGGCGGGTCCATTTGGACCCGAAGGTCCTGAGTGTGACTATTTTTTTTACAACCACTTAGCCTATTCAAATCCTGTCCCCAATTTTGTTGGGTGTTCATATACCAAGTACCAACAAAGTCACCAAATTTCGGACCATTCCGATGAAGCTATGATTTTACACATTTTTTTATTTAAATTCTTCGGGTCCATTTGGTCCGAAGAACCCCAGAGGGTTAAAAACGTTTTGGCTTTCAAATGAAAATTCTGCTGTCAGATTTAATTTTTAGACTTGGCTAATTGCGTTCAATTGACCAAATTTTAAAGGGTTAGTACACCCAAGAATGAAAATTCTGTCATTAATTATTTTGTCGTTCATTTACAAAATATTAATCTCCTACGCGCGTTCACGTAACAACGTCCGCTCTTGTGTCAACACAACACGCATGCGTCGTGGTGGTCTCGTGAATGCGCGTTGGAGAATAATATTTAAATTGTTGTTGTTGCGCAAACACAGCACGTCGCTTCATAAATTTGAGGTTAAACCAATGGAGTCACATGGTTTACTTTTATGATGTCTACTACCTTTCTAGGTCTTGAAATGGTAGTTACGTAGACTGTCAATGGACGGAAATCGCTCAGATTTCATTAAAAAGATCTTCATTTGTGTTCCGAAGATGAACGAAAGTCTTACAGGTTTACAATGACATGAGGGTGAGTAATTAATTTACTCACAGAATTTTCATTTTTGGGTGAACTATCCCTTTAATCCAATCCAATAGCTAATTTCAAATCACCTCTCTCTCACACACAACACTAAAGCTCATCTATCACCTACCTCTCTGGGACATCTTCAACCTAAAACATAGACAGAGAAACTTGCACAAGACAGATTTGTGAACTACTAACCTACTCTCTCTAAACATCCCAAAACCAAATTTTGGATTGTTTGTTTTGGAAAGACAGAGCATGGAAGTAATAAAACAAACTTACCACAGAAGTCATTGCAACCCGCTGGAAATTGATGCTGTAAAGAGAGACAAAAAAGTTAGGTAAAGAGATATTAATGTTACACAGGCAGGCAGATCAGATAGATCAACAGACAGCTAAGCAGACAGACAGGCAGAAATGTGCCTTTGGGTTTTATTATTCAAGTTCAATGTCGAGGACAGCAATAAATGTGACAGAAACCACAGTCTATTTACTTCTAATAGACTGCCAGCGTTTGTCTTTTGCATGAATGTAATTGTAAGCTTCCTCGTGTGGGATCAAATCCAGCCAATTAAGCTTTGCTCAAACCCACAGAACTTTATTTTACACTCTAGTCAACATCGCAAGGTTTCCAAACAGCCATAAAATACGTCTTGGGTTTGAATATTTCACTTAAAGCTGCAGTCCGTAGCTTTTCCTCTTTGTCACCATCTCCCTGTTCGAAATCTGTAACTGCAGTGATTCGCGGAATTATCATCTTTACGTGGGTTGTAAATCGGCATGAAACAGCGCGGATGAACACAGTGCTTTGAGGCGAGTGCTGCTGTCAGTCACCGCGCTGTGTGGATACTGTCATACAGAATCACAGATTCACTTTTTGAAAGTTTGACCAACATAAGAATTTTCATAAGAAAATGTCTTCTCAACAAGTAACATCCATTTATGTTCTGACCAACTAAGGGGGAAAAAGCATTCGACATGATAAGCTTCGTTAGATTTAATCAACGCGATTTACAGCAACCGTGCAAATTATAGCCTACTTTGTTCTCAAATTGTTCATGTTAACAACATCAGCTTTGCGTGACTACTGTTACATTTAATGTGTTTTATGCTTACCTGTGTAGTTCAGAATTCATATTCTCCATAATAGCAAAACGAGAAAGGCACACCAAAGGAAACTCCATAACTGTGTGAATTAAGAAAACGTACTGTTACACGATTGAACTATTGAAATGTCTTACTTGTTCAGCAGAAAAAAGCCGTCTCTTCTTCCGTTTTGAACCCCTTCAAAACACGGAGTTCACGCACTTTTCAAAAGCCCCGCCGATGTTTAAATCCTTGTGTTCGCTTGAGACGGTTTCTTTCTCTTTCTCTAGCCACCTTAAATCCGAAGTACGAAGTCTTTTGGGTTTTATAACTGCTGAATCTCCAGTTGACACTGATGATTGTTGTTTGGATCTTTCTGGATGCCATAAGTTTAATTATGTAAAGTGCTGCGAGAAAAGCCTATAGATCTAAACATCTCGTCACGCGCAGTATAGCCGGCTAGCCGAAACTCCTTCTTTATGTGTACGGGTGTGACGTAATGACGCAAAGACATGCTCGAATTTCCCGCGGAAACCCACCAGTACCACTGGAATTAAAATCATTATTACAAGCTAACCGTTTTGAATCTAGCTATGGCAAGCAGATAGTTTTGACCACTGGCAGAATAAGTTTTTTTTTAATATAATTATTTTGGATTATTTTTAACTTAAAAAAGTTACGGACTGGAGCTTTAAGTCAATATGATATAAGTTAGCTTCAGTGAAGCGTTAACGAGCATACACAATATCTGCAATAAACCTTGCTGTCTCACAGTGCGGAAAAAGTCCTTTTTACAGGAACTTTGCGTTTAACTGGAAACTAAATTTCCCCATTAGCTTCAGACGTAAAAACATGCTTATTAGCAACGTTAATGCTCACATAAAGCACGTAACGTTACGTAACGATAGGCTAATAATGTAAGTTAATAATAACGTTTACAAACACAATTGCAATACGGTTATCTCATGTCAACACACATGTCACACAAAATTAAAACAGATTTTATTGATTGTTTTCCCTTATTGACTAATTAATTACAGTTTAAATGCTCGGTTGTATCATTTAAATAGTCTTACCGGCGAGCTGGATTCCTCTGGGATTGGATCTGGAGTCTTCTCTTGTATTTGTAACGGTGATACAAAACATATGGATGGATCAGGGCTTCTGAAAGTTTGTGTAACGGACGCATCCATCAGGTGCTGCGAAGCAAAAGCCGAAATATATAGGCCTATTTATATAGCCTAAGCATAAATGCTCTACAAGCCTGCATTTATTTGATAAAAAATACAGAAAAAAAACAGGAATATTCAGCAAGGATGTGTTAAATATATAAAAAGTGATAGTGAAGACTTTTTTCAAACAACTTTTTAATAATCAAAAAATCCTGAAAAAAAAGTATCACAGGCTATAAAATAAATATTAAGCACCGTTTCTAACATTTGATAATAAATCAGAATATTATAACGTTTTCTGAAGGATCACGTGACACTAAATTCAGCTTTGCATCACAGAAATATATTTTAAAGTATAGTAAAATAGGAAAAGCATTATTTTAAATGTTAATAATATTTCACTATATATTATTTTTCTGTATTTTTGATCAAATAAATCCAGGCTTGATGAGCATAAGAGACTTCTTTCAAAAACATTAAAAATAGTAATGTGTCTAAACTTATGTACTGTGTAAGTAAAAATATACAACATTTAAAATTAAATGTTGTATAAATGAAAAGGTTAGGAATCATATTTGTTTCAAGAGTTTTTTATTGGGGGTGGGGGGCCTCCAACATGAATATTGCCTAATGTCTAGAACCGGCCTTGGGATGGATGATAACCTTCTGAGCCTAATATATCTGGCTGATAACCACTGATAACGCCCATTCAATCGAGTGATAACATTCACATTTTAGTTTTTGTACATTCTAATTGTGGTCCAAGCCTCTTTTGGACCCCGCTTCACCCCATCAGAAGGTGAAGATTCTGCTTTTGATCTTCTATAGAGGTACATGAGGACTGAAGTAGGCCTTCTGTCACCCATCGGAAGAAGGGGTGGCACAAATGACTTCAATTTCTTCAAGGAGAAATTAGTCTTCTGACGCATGTTCTGGTTCGGATCCCCAATTTCTGCCACATGTCTGCTTTTTTCTATACCGTCTTGAAAGCTTTTCTTTGGCTCATTAATGGAAGAAGCTATCTCCTGCTTCAACCCATCTTTCTCCAGCTGAACCGCATCTTTCTCCCGCTGCAACATTGGGCTCAGAGACAAACCTTCTGGGAGATTAAAGCTGGCCTTTCGACCTTTCTTCTCTTTCTTTGCCTGCTTTGTGGGAAAAGCATTGCTCTTCGGACTGAGGCTCTGAAGCACAATTTCTGGAGGATGAGTGAAGTCAACATCTTCCTCGTTCTTTAGCTCGTCTACTGAGGAAACATTCGTCTGAAGTTCCTCAACAGAAGAAGCATTCGCCTGGAGTGTCTCTTTAGAAGCAGCATTTTGCTGTAGGAACTTTTGTCTCTGAAGCAAGTATTGTCTCTGGGGTACAGCTCTTCGAAGTGGTGTAACCTTGACCTCTGTCTTTGTCTCCACAGACACATCACTCTGAAATGTTGCTAAGCTCGCTCTTGTATTACCGGCTGTCTCCTCAGACACACTTTGTAGGGCATTTTCTGAACCGCCTTTGTGAACTTCACTGTTCTGTTGCGTTTCTTTGGGAGGAAAATGCTTCCTAAGCAAAGACTTGAACTGTTTTTTCGAGATGAGAGTTCTGTCTTCCTCTACTTGTGCCTTTACACGGAGCCCCTTGTCGGCACAATAACCCTGCCTGCTGAACTTAGGAAAGGGCGCCAAACTCCTGACGACAGAGTTGGGGATATAGCCATCAGGAGCAACGGGCCACATAATTTTTTTGTCGAGGAGATTCCTCTCCTTACTGATTTTATCCGACAGTTTGGTAAGTAAAATCGCGAGTAAAGAGACCGCAAGCGAACAATCACGCTGTAAAAGAACGCGAGGAATCGCTAGAATATGTGTGTAGCCTACTGCTATGACGTCAGCGCATTGCCACGTCAAACATTCCAAGCGCGCGCTTAACCCACCTATACAGCCGCCGGCGGCTAAAAATAACTGTTGTTCTTAAATGTTAAAAAACTTTTTATCCGCTACTCCAATCCGTATGCTTTAAAAAGTCCCATAAAGAGGAGATGCACGGTTTCTGTGATATCGGGTTAATCGCGTTTGGACATTCAGAAGCTCCGTAGTGAATGTGATTGCGTCATCAAGTTTTGATCAGCATTAATCAGAGCCATAGAGAGAAAGAGTTGCGACACGCTTTGATGTCGCCGCGACGGCTGTCACGTGGTTCATGTACGCCCCATTAGTTCCAAAACACACGCGGGCTGTCATGTTCTTCTATGGACAGACAGCAGCGATTGGATTATTAAACGGTACATATAAAATAAAACACACACCCAAGTACTTTTAAAGCTGTTATTGCATTTTGTTAATGTCAGTTTTGCATTTGGAGAGGCAGGGTGACAACTTAGATAAGTTTTAGGCTATTTTTTTGGAGGGAAAAGCTTAGTGTTCATGTTCGCATGGGTAGTACTGGCTTTAGCGGCTCTAACTTAACTTTTCCATGTCATTCATCTGATGATGGACGTCTCATGATATTTATTTTAGCTGTATTAGGCTATTGATTCCCGTGATCTTGCTTATAAATTCCGATTCAGCCATTAGCCTGCCTTCGTGATCACGCAAAGAGATCTGCAGTCCGTTCAGAATTCCAACCAACACAAAATATAAATAATTACGCTGTGCATGTACAAATGAATGATTTAGGAGGGAAATAGACTGCTCCCATAACGTAGAAAGCAACGACTATATACACCAATGTTCGGTAAATATTCAACCGAAAAATATTCTTCATAAAATGAAACCGGAGAGATAGTTAATGAGTGAATTAACTATGTTCCTAAATACATATAAGCACATGCATAACCCTCCCTAACCCATTTAAATAAATGAATTGTGTGTGTGTGTGTGTGTGTAATATTATATATAGGCTATATATATATATATATATACATATATAATATTTTTAATAATATTTTATATTATATACATCAGGTTAGCTAACGTTAGTGAAGTGTTGGTCACGTAAGCTATCGCTGCAATTAACCTATTATCTTCCAATAAACATTTACTAAAACTGGCTACATTAAATATAACTACAGACTAGATTCACGAGAGGTCGGCTAATGTGTGTAAAAGTAAAAAAATACAGTAATTTCGTTAATTTACCAGCGAACGTACTTCTGAAGCACTGAAAATGTATGGGGTCCAATGGAGAAACTATCAGTGTTTGGAACTATTGGCTGCAACCACTGATCTATATAATGACATTCTATATAGATCAGTGGCTGCAACACGACACGCGTTACTTCCGCATTCCAAAGTTCCTATGGCGGTCTATGGGAGTGTCGCAACTCTCTCTCTCTATGGCTCTGGCATTAATTCGTCAAAGAAACCCGTGCGGTGTGTTCCTCTTAGCCCATCATAAATGACTGTTGATGCTTAGTCCCACCCTCATGGCCAGATTGGTTGAAACTATCATCTACTCAACCAATAAACATAGTTCTTGGTCTTTTGCACGAACAACTAGCATCATTCTTTGGAAATTTGAACTGAGGTAAAGTGAAAGTAGTTCATATAGGCTATGTGTGTGTGTGTGTGTGTTTAATACATAAAAAGTTTCTTTTGCTTCAGTGTTCTATTACAATGTTTCTATTTATTTTACTTCCTAAACTTTTTTGGACACATCTAAATTGTCAGTAAATAAAAAACACCAGCTTTTCACTGAAAATCGCCTATAATAATGTTGTAATAAATGGCTATAACTTGCTTAGGGATTGTTACATGTAGTCAAAATTACATCTGGAAATGTAGAATATCCAAGTACAGCTTTCTAAAGGAAAAAATCCAAACTTCAGGAGGATTTGTTTGAGTTGAGTAAAAAAAATCACAAAAAATATGCTGCCGTTTTTCTTAAATCTGGTAAATTCATCCATTCTAAGACAAAATAAATGTAAAATTGGATTATTTAAATGAGATAGATTGAAACTTCAAGTTCTCCTGTTAAAAATGATATATGACACTTGATACTGACTGCTATAATGGGTTAGAAAAACAAAGAAAAGAACAGGCGGTGCAGGTGCTCCAAAAATGGTCTAGGGTCTTTAAGGGTTAAATAGCAAGCTAATCTTTAAAAGTAAACAACACGTTCAAGACAAAATTCTCACTTAAAAATTATTGACCATATATTACCATATTAAAATGATTTGATACATAACTTGGAATGAGCAACCTGTTTTGAGACCCTGTAAGCCGGAATATCGGACCGGATCGGCATTCTCAACTGTCAAATAGCCGCCCTAAGTTGGCTAAATGAGCTATTATTGTTATTTTATTTTATTAATAATACTGTTAGGCCTACTATTGTTGTTGCTGTTAATGCACATACATAATTTGATTACTGATGCTGTCAAAATCGACGTGTTGGTATAGCCTACATGTGTTTCATGGAAAGTTGGAAACATTGAAATTGGATGATGATAAAACCAAAAATGTTCTCAAAAGTCTATTTTTTTATTTATATATTGTAATAGCCTAAATATCTTGTAGCGTGTGTAGGAACCTACCAATCAATCAACCTACTGGGTACAAAATATAGCCAGTTACTTATTAGCTAAGCTCAAAAAAAAAAAAAAAAATAATAATTAAGATAAAGTTGGAGATTAGATAATTAGTGGAATTTGTTTTTAAAATGTAACAAAATCGTTAATGCAAATACAATCATAAACAATCAGCTACAACTTCACGAGGAGACAATAAAGCACCATTCACGCTCATATTCATGCATATTTCATGCAGTTTGGTCCTTGAGTTTGATAGAATCAATGACACAGAGTTTAATTTAGGAGCATTTTTTAAACCAATCAACAATTTATAATTATATAATCTATAGCCTACTAATATAGGCCTATACTTAACTTTCTTTTATCAAGAAATAGGCTACTTTCTGCATACATTTTTGAGGACTTTTGAACAGAATTCGAGTTCACTAAACGTTTAGATTTCTATGTAATCCCACACTGCCCCCTGCAGGCATCAGCCGACTGTCCCATGGCGAAGATGGTCAGTCACTGTTGGCACCTGGATGGAGATAGACAGAGGAAGCAGGAAAGGAAAACCCCTTCATCTTTGGAGGCTATGGACAAAAAAAGACTGAGAGAGGGTGAACGGATGGAAACAAGGTCAGAGACAAATGACTTACCAATGGTAACTGTTACTTACCATTTTGAAGTTTTTAATTTTCAACTATTACATTTCATTTTGAATGTTTTTGAGCTATAAATTGACACATTTACCTCATCACAGCACACTTCTAATCAGACAGCCAGTGTGATAAAGGCAAGGTAATAACCAGAGAGTCTGCATTCAATAATAATATTAATCACTGCAAGCTGAAAAAGAAGTTATTCATATGCAAGATATTTCAACTTTATTTTGTCGCATCATAAATTACATTTCCACCACAGTCAGTTATTGCAATACATGCTGATGACAGCAGATGTTTTATAATGACATGCCAATTAGTAATTCAGCGTATTGTTCCCAAGTAATAATTCAATATTTTCAGAGAATAATCTGCATAGAAAAGCAAAGCCTTAACAGTCAAGCTCAACCGAGTGATGAAAATGTTATTTTTCTTGGTAACACATTATATTCTAAAAGTACCTACAGACATTTTCATGTTATGATGATCATGAATCAGGGAGTCATCTGTCTTAAAATATAATTTCACTTTTTATATGAAACTGCTGAACAATGTACATCCTATTAGAGTAACATACATACAACAACATATTCATTGCAATGCATATGGTAAATGTTCATTTAGCTTTGAAGGCCCAAATGGGTAATCAGTATTAGTAGTAGTAGTGCATATTAACATGTTTTTTTAGGTTTTTTTTAGTTAAAGGGGTAGTTTACCCAAAAATGAATTAGCCCATGATTTACTCACCCTCAAGGCTGTTTCTGTTTTGAAATCCATAAAAGTGCATCTATCCATCATAAATGAACTCCACACGGCTCCGGGGGTTAATAAAGGTTAATAATATTCATATTTTAACATGTTACAAAGTCAAATTCTAGCTTCCTGCCAAACGGCCATACACAGTCTACTTGCGCTTAAAGCGCACATTGTGACGTCAGAAGTATTGTAGTGCGTCATGGCGTAGCGTAAATATCAGCAGTATGTCGTATTACTAGCATAAGTTGCACTTTAGACTTGGTAATAGTGTCTAAAGTGGAATCCGTATGTCCGTTTGGCAGCTAGAATTTGACTTTGTAACATGTTAAATATTCATTTTTTCTTAAACAAACTCATCGCTTCACTTCCGAAGGCCTTTATTAACCCTTGGAGCCGTGTGGAGCACTTTTATGATGGATAGATGCGCTTTTATGGACTTCAAAACAGAAACAGCCATTCACTCCCACTATAAAGTTTGGAAGAGCCAGGACATTTTTTAATATAACTCTGATTATATTCGTCTGAAAGAGGAATGTCATATACACCTAGGATGACTTGAGGGTGAGTAAATCATGGGCTAATTTTAATTTTTGGGTGAACTATCCCTTTAGGATGGCTTACACTTACAGTAACTAATGTGTGGGTGTATTTAGCAATGACAGAATCAATTCATGTGTGGAAGCAGATGTAGAAAAGGTGTGTAAATGTTGCAGTTCTTGACATTTAAGCCCCAGTTAAATGTCTAAAGTAGCCTATTTGGCACTGAGGTCCACCACGAGATGCTGGTACGCCATGGTCTTTCCTTTAAAACTGGCTGCTAGATATCCTTATTGTCAACAGACACCAGACTGAACCCTCGAGGCGCTAGCATGTTCAGTTCCTGAAAGGGCAGGAACCTTTGAGTGAGGTCGTCCCACAGATAGATCCGAGAGAAGGAATAGTCGCACGGAATCCCTCCGTCACACACACACACACACACACACACACACACACACACACACACACACAGATCTGCTGTGAGGAGACGCGGTTCTGATGCCTGGACTGAACTGTGCTGGACAACATCACGACGTGAAAAACAATGCTCGAGCATTCTGTCCTTTTAGAGTCGCATCTTGTGACATCATGTCCTGTTTTTTGTTCTTGTCTTTGTCTTTGGTCCGTGTTGCGTTCATATTTCATCGGATCGAGGATCGAGGTCCATCTTTTCAGCGTCTCGATGGGCATCAGGGTTCAGATGACAGAGTTCACATTTATTCAAATGAACCGCACTATCAGAGCAATCCAACAAAACATGCCAAGTGTGACACACCCTTAGACAGCGGAACATACTTTTTTTGTTGGATAGGTAAGGTAATTAATGAACCACTGTGGTATCGGTATCCATATGCGAAGAACAGCGATGGTGACACTAGCTAAAGAACTACTAAAGAACTACAGTCAGCAGCCATATCACCCTGTAGCCCAAGACTGGTTGCCCACTGAAGCTAAGCAGGGCTGAGCCTGGTTAGTACCTGGATGGGAGACCTCCTGACCGAGAAAACCAGGTTGCTGCTGGAAGAGGTGTTAGTGAGGCCAGCAGGGGGCGCTCACCCTGTGGTCTGTGTGGGTCCTAATGCCCCAGTATAGTGACGGTCACGGGGACACTATACTATCAAAGACAACCGTCCTTCGGATGAGACGTTAACCGAGGCCCTGACTCTCTGTGGTCATTAAAAATCCCATGGCACTTCTCGTAAAGAGTAGGGGTGTAACCCCGGTGTCCTGGCCACATTCCAACTATTGGCCCCTGCCAATCATGGCCTCCTAATAATCCCCATCCACTGAATTGGCTCTATCACTCTATCTCTCCTCTCAAACTATAGCTGGTGTATGGTGAGCGCACTGGCGCCGTTGTACTGTGGCTGCCGTCGCATCATCCAAGTGGATGCTCACACTGGTGCTGGTTGAGGAGAGAACCCCTGATATGATTGTTAACAGAGGTGTAGTGGTAAAAAAAGAGGTGGGTAAACTATAAATTCTGGTGGACCACGACGTGGTCACCCGGTAAGGTGGGCCACTGCCTACCTGATGACATTGCTAACATTGCTCGACATTAAGCCTTTTCACTTGTCGTTCGGACAAGTAAATCTGTCATTCACTTGTCTGAGTAAAAAAATTGCTCGTCCGGATTTTGTTTTTTTGGTGTGTGTGTTAATTTATTCTGAAACAATATTATGCTTCAATTGGCCACCTTGATCTGAATAGACTAGCCCAACCAGTAGGAATTTAGTTTGAGAGGGTGGTATGAGCCTTTGACAATTTCTTCAATGTGAGAATATTTAGCCTTGTTAACAAAAATCAGCTGGAATATTTATTTGGGATGAATTCATTTGAAATTCACACACACACACACACAAACACACACACACACACACACACAGCCCATCCCCTCTACGCACCCCGCGTCTGTCTCCATGAAAACGAGATCATCCCTGGAAGCTCGGCCTATTTGGTGCAGAGAAGACGGCTGGCGAAATTCACAAGTTCACGAAAGGTTGGTATCTCGTGAACACCTTTACACAAAATCACACATTAAAAAGTGCTATAAAAAATATTTTATATTCTGAATACAATGTTGTCAGTGTGTTAATGTTGGAGTCCCGACCCGACCCTTAGCAAACAGGCGATTGCGCCTTCTTTGTAAAGTTAGGCTAACTAGTCGCAAGTTTGCGGTAAATGCAGTTGGGTTGTCGAGGTCAAAACAGCAGCTGTGAATCAAACTTCTTATAAATAATATTATGTCACTTTTTACTCCTACGCTGAATGTTTGCTGCTTCAATCCAGATGAGTATTGAAAAGTGTTTCCCGCGACTGAAAAAGGCACGCATTGAGGATGAGGACCAGCCTGAACCGGAGACATCAGTCTGAAACAGAGCTGACCAGCAACGAACCCCCCACAAATTGCTCTCTAATCTGTGGGAAACACTGCATCCTTAAAAAAAGGATCTCAGGGTTTCCTTTTGATTCTCATTAATGGGAGTTCTCTCTTGTTGAATAACAACAAAGAAAGAAAAATCTAGTCAGTAATAAATCAGTAATAAAAAAAGACAGTGTTGCAGATCATACCATCGTTCTCAGACACACTTGCCTAATGCTTATAGATTAGCAAGTAAGGCTTACCTCCAGGGGTGGAGCCAGACTCTCAGTACAGTGGGGGCGGAGCTTCATCATGGAGCCCTCTGCTACCAAGTCATTTTAAAATTAAAACCTTAAAAAACCCCCGCAAAATATCTGATGAATGCATATTTAATAATGTGGCACTTGTTGAGCCAAGTAAGCTTAGGCTATATGTTAAATAAAACACAAAGACTATCTCGGTCTTTTCAGAGAACAGTCTGTTTTCTTTCGTTTTGAATTGTTCTGTAAAAGTACACATTTCGAGCTTTCTATAGATATATTTCTCAGGTGTGTGAGGCAAGTAGGCTACCTTATACGCTGAGTTTCGGTTCATTAATAAGACGAGCTCCAGTTCACGCGCCGGCGCCTCCGTGTCGTGATTATCTATCGTTTGCTATATTTACTTCTTATTTATTAAATCCAGGCAATTGGTTGATGAAACATTGACTTCCCTCATATTAAATATAAAACGCATCATGTGTAGACTGATATTTATCATGTATCATGTGTAAACTGATATTTTTCTAATGTCTGGACTCCTTTATTAAGGGAGTATGGTAGCCTAGAAATCTAGACGCACCCTAGCGGCAGCAAAAATCATTTCGCCGCAAAGTGTGGTCTAGCAACTCTCCATAGACGGTTTAGCTGGAAAACCCCAAACCTTGCCGGGCCAATCACATCATGTATAGAGTTGGCGGGCGGGCTTAACATAATGACAACAGAGTTGCGACGGTCAGAGCAAGCTCGGACATATTCGGTTTGAAGTCATTCATCCTCGGATGCGGCGCCGCGCGCGCTGTTACAAAAAAGCTGTGGCGAAACGATCAACTTGTCATTTTTGCCGCACTCGTGCGGACGCGTCGAGTATAAAGGCTTTATTTACTCCGTGTCAGCGCGCGCTCTGATCGGTAAAGGACCTCCGAATCATCTCCAGCACTCCGAAGCACCACTACTCCGCCTCCGTTTCCCTCGTAAGCTGATATTAGTATTTAAACATTCTCTATGATATTATTTTTTTAATGACAAAAAAATGTTTAATGACTCTTTCTCTCTCTCTCACACACACACACACACACACACTGTCTCTTTCTCTCTCACACATAGGCTAGTTATAAACTCTTTAGACTTTTAATGATTATTGTTTTATTTTTAAAGTTTGTGGGTCGTGTAAAAAACAAAAAAAATCCCTTATTTTGGGGATGGATTCCTGGAAATCTCCCTTATTTTCAATGTTCAATGTTGACAGCTATGGACTGGATACGGTAAAAGTTTAATATATCAACTTGCTCCGCTGACTACGTCCCCTTCTTCGTTGCTCTGATTGGTTGTAGCGCTATCCAATTGCGTGCAGAGAGAATTTGAAAGACAACCGTTTATCCCGCCCATCAGATTGAGCCCTGTCAATGATGAGTTCCCAGACCTAACATCTTGATGTAGGTCTGGCGTGCCAGGCTAGGAGTATGGATAAACAGACGTTTCAATATATTGGTATTAAATGGATTTTCTGAGAATTTACATGTCAAGTTTTTTACCTCTAATGTCACGTCCATAACGATTGAATTGCCCAATTTTAAAGAATTTATCCTCAACTAGTTTTGTGGTGTAGGTCTACATATTTTATAATGTTAACTTCAAATAATACTAATAGTAATTTAAAGATGTGGTAGCATTGGATCTGGACGGGAAGGATAGCTAACTCTGGGAGTTGGAAGAGGTGAGTCGCGATTCTGCCTTCTCACACACATTTCTGTTTCGCATATCAGCCATCATTTCTACTAAAAAAAATAACAAAAACAGTAACGCACAGTAACTTGGATAAGTAATTTTAATCTGATTACTGGTTTGGAAATAGTAACGCGTTAGATTACTCGTTACTGAAAAAAGTGTTCAGATTAGAGTAACGCGTCCTGTCCAGTGACGCAAGATCGGCGGCATGTGAGGGGCCCCTAATTGGCACGGGGCCCTGGGGCGGCCCAGAATTTCCAGAATTCTCAGCAGGGGTTTGGTTAAGAATGCACAATGAATTTGGTCAATGATAACCCGGTCAGAAGCTGCTGTCCTGCTTTGCCCTCTGTGACTGAACACAGAACATTACCCTCATCTGCTGCAGGGGGCGCTGTCTCTCACACCAGCTGAGAAAAACCAGCCCGTTCTCATCCCAAAGCGTAATATATTGACTCTTTTGACAAAGCGTCTATATCCAACGCACACCCTTTAGCGTCATATGAGACGCAGATATATGGCGCCTCCTAGTGGTCTAACCCTAACACTACCCCAGACCTAAACCTACCCAAAACCGAAGCGTGTTATATTGACGCTAAAGGGTGCCATGTGCGTTGGATATAGACGCTTTGTCAAAAGAGTCAATATATTACGCTTTGGGATGAGAATGCGTTGGAAAAACCCACTGCTTCATATTTCCCTGAAAATGTGTGATTTTAAAGGGACCTATTGTGCCCCTTTTTACAAATATAAGTTTTAGGTTTCCCCATAATGTGTCTGTGAAGTTTCAGCTCAAAATACCCCACAGATCATTTATTATATCATGTTGTAAATACCCATTTTTGAGTGGAATGAAAAACATGCTGTTTTCGTGCATGTATCTTTAAATGCAAATGAGCTGCTGAGTCCCCGCCCCCTATCCAGAAGAGGTTGGAGCCTTTACAGCTCTGACCTCCAATACTCTGCCAATAACTAAAACATCTGTTTGGTTGATTATCATTTATCATCTCTATCACGGTCACGCTCACATGACATTGCAGTTCTTTGTCATCATGAAAGTTTATTTTATTATTTGCATGCGTTTTAAAGCCACATCAGTCTAAACTTCTGATATATGGTTTTCTGAGCGCACACATCATAAGCGCGCACACAGAAAGCTGGATGTCAGACAGCGCGTCCTGTGAGTATTAAACTAAGTTCTCTTTCTCGTCTTATTGTGCTGAGAAAATCTCAGTGAGTACAATCACTCACTGCTCTTGACTGAATAACTTAAGTAGCTTTAATAAGAATACATTTCTTACTTGAATGCTGCTGTTAAATGCTCTGGCGAGGAGAAAAACATGGAGGACTGTGTTCAGCTCACTGAGGGCGGGTCTATGCTAATAGGGCAGAGTCCGTCAGCAGTTGTGGGCGTGGCTTGTGCAATGTGACGCCACACTGCTTGATTCTTCAAACGGCTTGTTCTGAGACACTGCTTATGAATTATGGGGATTAAAATAAGAGGACTGGGTGAATTTTTTTGCCATTATATGGTGGTTGACACACTGCCGACACATTTATGTTCAAACACCATGTAAAAGTGAATTTTGCATAATAGTTCCATTTAAGATGCACATCTTGATTTAATATCTTTTTTTTAGCTAGAAAATTAGCAATCTCAGATATTTTTATTATGAAATGTTCTTAACACAAGGACTACAATAGTTTTGTTCACCTCAGCCTGAGTTACAATTTCAAAATACTTAGACATAACCCTTTTTCAAATGAAACTTTAACTCAAGTTGCTATTTGTAAAAAAAAAATTGGAATTGGAAAAACGCTACTCATTAGATTAAATCATTAGTCGAGGTATCAATTTAAAAAAATACAGCATACAGCAAAGTATACACATCTTTTACATAAAAATATAAATTATCGTGGCAAGTTTAATAAAAAAACACCATAAAGCAAATTATACAAATATTATTACATAAAAAATAAATTATAGCCACAAGTACTCACTGTTTTCCTCTAGCCTAAAGTTATGCAATATTATTATTTTATAGTAAAATAAATAAATAAATAAACAAAAACATGTTGTGAATAAGGAATCTCCCATGAATATAATGATAATAATAATAACAACTACTACAAAAAGTAATAATATAAAAATAATAAGAATACAATCCCGTATAAAGATATTAAATAAATACTTTGCAGAGAGTCTCTTAATCTGTCCATGTACAGCCATTTTTTTTTATATATTTTTTTTTAGCAATCTTGCCTTTATGAATGTGAAATTTTGTCAAAGGTATTAAACAGGCATCATTGATTATGTGGCTTGTATCATTTGAGAACGCGCCTGTACGCACGCGCCTGTACGCACGCGCGCATGCGCACTGTCCTTCCATGAGCGTGCATATATATGTAGTGACAATAACAGCGACGGGCCGCGGCGTCTCCCATGACAACGGCAGCCAGACAATGAACGAGCGCCCGGGTGGCAGAAGAGACACGAGCAAATATGTATTTTTGAATTGGGACATTTTTCAAAACGTGTTGTTCTGTCCGTTTACGTCATACTTGCTGAATATCTCGCGGCGCGTCATGTAGCGGAGGCCGCGCTCGCTCGCGCTGCTGGGCGGGGAGGGGAACGAACAGACGCCTGCCTGGAAGAGCCTTCGGGAAAAGCGTCGGGAATATTCGCGCATCTTCAAAGCTGGATTGTGGATTCTACACGGGGATCGAGGTAAATTTCGCCCTGATGGTGTTCGGGTCGCTCGAGCGTCTCTGATGTCACTGGTGGTGGCCGCTGACAGGTGCAGTTAGATTATATTTCCGTGAGAGTGATAGTAAAGCAGCTCCATTCATTCATAATCTCTCGTTTGCTGAGGACGCATTTAGGATTGTATTTAGGAATGCATCATAATTAATCGCATTGTTTCACAAACATTCATTATATCACTTGTGTTGTGGGTGGTTATTCCTCAGTGCTGCTGTCTCATCTTGGGTTATTGGTAACGTTAGGTGATTGTTCCTCTGTAACTCATTCATTGTTTGGTCTGAAACACAGTCTGGATCGGGATGCTGGTTTGTCTGTCTGGGCCTTTGCTGTTTTGGTGTTTAAACACTCACAGTATTACACTGTGTACTGGTTTTCCAATGACTGCAAACAGTCTTCATTCAATAAAGGCTGGGCTTAGACTAGAGTAAGTTACTGTGGTAGAACTGTAGTAAAGTGATGGTATTTACCATGGTACATCACAGTCAAAATTTAATGTCAAATGTGCAGCAGTACTTGTTGACCACAAAATGTTTTGTTCAAGCTAGCTATTGAAATATTATTTACTGTTAAATAAAAAACAAATGTATGTACTTATATATATATATATATATATATATATATATACACCGTGCACACAGACACCTCTAAGACGGCGTGCGAATGTTGAATTGAGCTCTCTTTTACGCTTTCTTGTGCTTGAATGGACATATTCACACAAAATTACGTTAAACAAAACGCCGGGCTCTACTTGTATCCTAGTACAGAGAAAAATAGGTGTAAAAATGGTACCTCTAAGGATACATCAGCTTGGGGCAGTACCCTTAAAATGACATCTTTGCACCTTTTTTTTTTTACCACAAAAAGGTTCATAGTAGTACCTTAAGGTACATATTTGTACTCTAAGGTACTAATATGCCCCTTTTAGGAGTAAAAAGTTACAAAGATGTAATTTTAAGGGTACTGCCCCTGTGACAAGCTGTTTTACCCCTAAAGGTAAAATTTTTACACCTTTTTTCTCTGTGTTTGTAGAAGTTAATATAAACAGTTGAGAAATAAGATGCATGTGTAACAGTATATTGGATCCGTGCAGCTCTTAAAGCATTTTGCGCATGCTTCGTAATAGAGCAGCGGATAACTCCTTTGAATGAATTGTCTTTTTTTTAGTATGAACTGTTCGTTTAAGATGTTTTCAGTGCCTCTTGTGTGTTTAGGATGGATGTAGGTGCGCTCGGAGGTGGGGACGGCGGCCCGAGAAGAGCGGATTCGGTTGAGGGAGGACTTGAAATCGTGCCGCTGGAAATGTACGACTCGGCCCGAGCAAAGATAGAAGCTAACCTGCGCTGGTTGTTCGCCAAAGCGTACGGTGAAGGTAGGTGCATCCCTCTTCTGCAATCACGCCTTACAAAAAGGTGACGGTATTGTGATGTTTATAGGTTCCCAAAACCATAGAAATACAGTTCTTTGTGCTGGACACTGTATTCTGGGCACAACACACTCTTGTTTGGCCTGTGACTTCTTGCTTTGGATGCTGGCAGAGATATATAGTGACTGGCATGGCGAAAACAGTTCTGATGAGGCAGAAGTGTGTGTGTAGATTCTTAGTCAGCAGTTCTCAGAGTCCACAGTGACCAGAAGAGAGGTTGGGAAAGGTCCAAACGGTCTCTTTTTTTTTTTACAGTAATAGCGCTCTGCTAGATTTTTTTCTGTCTGTTTTAATTTATCTGTATTTATGATTTACTGTTAAAATGGTAGAACAATCATATTACTTAGCCTAAAACATTTTTCTTAATAATATTATTATTATATTATTTTTAGAAGTAGTAATATATTTCTGTCACAGTTCCTTCAAACTTTTATTTTGATGGGTTGTCATGAAGACCTTTGAGTTTCTGTATGATATGATGATCGTTTTTATCAAATGAAATTATGAATAGCTCATAAAGTGACTCTCACAGCAGCTCTAGCCTCAGACGGACCGTTGACTGAATGTCTGATGCAAATGGCACACAAAATGGGAAACACTTTAGGAGTTTTGAAGTTACCATCTGATTGGTTGTGTCGTGTAAATTTTAGACTGTATATTAAACTAACCATGTTTCTAACAATTAACCTTATTTAACATCTAACATTTCAACAGAATGTACTGTACGAAACCAATGGAAAATTTGTCACTTTGAGTGTGTGTGTGTATAAATAACATAGTTTGGGAAATGAAACTAGACAGTGTAGGTTTGAAACCTTGTGATTATGAAGTAATGAAGAACCAATCAAATTGTAGGGAAATTATGTAATGCATCATGTCATTTTTGCCCATTCTCCTTTTCTATAAAAACTGTTGTATTTGTGTTTACTGGTGGGATTCTCAATGGGATTTGTCTGAGGTCCACCGGCCATGCTTATTGCTTCTTTTTGGGAGATTCTCAACTGCTTGAGAACTCCCGGCCGTAATAAAAAACATTTAAAGGACAATTACTCAAGTCTGTCTGTCATTTAAGCTGCGCAGCAAGAGAATAAGTAAGTTAGATTATCGGCTCTGGATGCTGTAGTCGATTGTAGACTCGCTGGAGTATAGGATTTAGACGGATGCTGTAGTCGATTGTAGACTCGCTGGAGTATAGTTAGGGAGCGGATGCTGTAGTCGATTGTAGACTCGCTGGAGTATAGTTAGGGAGCGGATGCTGTAGTCGACTGTAGACTCGCTGAAGTATAGTTAGGGAGCGGATGCTGTAGTCGATTGTAGACTCGCTGGAGTATAGTTAGGGAGCGGATGCTGTAGTCGACTGTAGACTCGCTGGAGTATAGTTAGGGAGCGGATGCTGTAGTCGACTGTAGACTCGCTGGAGTATAGTTAGGGAGCGGATGCTGTAGTCGACTGTAGACTCGCTGGAGAGTATAGTTAGGAAGCGGATGCTGTAGTCGACTGTAGACTCGCTGGAGTATAGTTAGGGAGCGGATGCTGTAGTCGATTGTAGACTCGCTGGAGTATAGTTAGGGAGCGGATGCTGTAGTCAACTGTAGACTCGCTGGAGTATAGTTAGGGAGCGGATGCTGTTGTCGATTGTAGACTCACTGGAGTATAGGATTTAGACGGATGCTGTAGCCGACTGTAGACTCGCTGGAGTATAGTTAGGAAGCGGATGCTGTAGTCGACTGTAGACTCGCTGGAGTATAGTTAGGGAGCGGATGCTGTAGTCGATTGTAGACTCGCTGGAGTATAGTTAGGGAGCGGATGCTGTAGTCAACTGTAGACTCGCTGAAGTATAGTTAGGGAGCGGATGCTGTTGTCGATTGTAGACTCACTGGAGTATAGGATTTAGACGGATGCTGTAGTCGACTGTAGACTCGCTGGAGTATAGTTAGGGAGCGGATGCTGTAGTCGACTGTAGACTCGCTGAAGTATAGTTAGGGAGCGGATGCTGTAGTCGACTGTAGACTCGCTGGAGTATAGTTAGGAAGTGGATTCTGTAGTCGACTGTAGACTCGCTGGAGTATAGTTAGGAACCGGATGCTGTAATCGACTGTACACTCACTGGAGTATAGGATTTAGGCGGATGCTGTAGTCGACTGTAGACTCGCTGGAGTATAGTTAGGAAGCGGATGCTGTAGTTGATTGTAGACTCGTTGGAGTATAGTTAGGGAGCGGATGCTGTAGTCGATTGTAGATTCACTGTAGTATAGGATTTAGGCGGATGCTGTAGTCGACTGTAGACTCGCTGGAGTATAGTTAGGGAGTGGATGTTGTAGTCGACTGGACATTTGCTGGAGTATAGTTAGGAAGCGGATGCTGTAGTTGATTGTAGACTCGCTGGAGTATAGTTAGGAAGCGGATGCTGTAGTCGACTGTAGACTCGCTGGAGTATAGTTAGGAAGCGGATGCTGTAGTTGATTGTAGACTCGCTGGAGTATAGTTAGGGAGCGGATGCTGTAGTCGACTGGACATTCGCTGGAGTATAGTTAGGAAGCGGATGCTGTAGTTGATTGTAGACTCGCTGGAGTATAGTTAGGGAGCGGATGCTGTAGTCGACTGGACATTCGCTGGAGTATAGTTAGGAAGCGGATGCTGTAGTTGATTGTAGACTCGCTGGAGTATAGTTAGGAAGCGGATGCTGTAGTCGACTGGACATTCGCTGGAGTATAGTTAGGAAGCGGATGCTGTAGTTGATTGTAGACTCGCTGGAGTATAGTTAGGGAGTGGATGCTGTAGTCGACTGTAGACTCGCTGGAGTATAGTTAGGGAGCGGATGCTGTAGTCCACTGTAGACTCGCTGGAGTATAGTTAGGGAGTGGATGCTGTAGTCGACTGTAGACTCGCTGAAGTATAGTTAGGGAGTGGATGCTGTAGTAGACTGTAGACTCGCTGAAGTATAGTTAGGAAGCGGATGCTGTAGTCTATTGTAGACTCGCTGGAGTATAGTTAGGAAGCGGATGCTGTAGTCGATTGTAGACTCGCTGGAGTATAGTTAGGGAGTGGATGCTGTAGTCGACTGGAGACTCGCTGATGTGTTAACGTAGCTAACGTCAATATATATAGACGCGCTAGCGTTTAAGTTATATTAGTATAATTGGTTTTAAGGAAAAAAATCTAAAATAGTTAGGTTTGAGGAAAAATCCATAACAGTTGAGACACGTGTGTCGCGTGCCTTAAAGGGGGAACTTGGCAACTCTAGTCATTTCTTTGCTGATTTTCACTTTTGTTGTGGCATGTTTTCTCATCGAGCTCCCCCTACAGCTGTGCGGCGTATATTTTCACAACACTGTCATAGAAAAACTCACTTGCGGCACCTTTCTCCCGCTTATCGGAGCAGGCCAACTTTATCGTGTGGAGCTATGTCTACTGAGTGGGTAATACATCAAACACAGTATCATAGAATTATGTCGAATTGCCATAAAGCAGTTCGCAGCTCGTTTTCCGCCTGGGAACGCTGGGGAGAGCGGAGAAAGTCACCATTCTCTCCAGAACAGGTATTAAACCATTCAAATGATTTCTAAACGGTTTTATTAAGTTGAAATAGTTGCCAAGTGCCCCTTTAACTGTGCGCTGTCATGATGCCAAACCCCCTTATGGAAGATGAAAGCCGTCATGTTTGCAACTGTGACAATGAGCGCTTATCAGCTGTATATTCAAAAGTATGTGAAGTTCACGCTGCCATTGTTGCAATAAACCTGCACATCCTTCTTGAATGATACTTCATTAGATGCACGCCGGTCTGTTAATGGAGGGACATCGACAACATGATGCGGAACAAAACAAACTGTGATTTGACGGTCCTTGGCCAATGAAAGCTGCGATGGAGTCCAGACCTTCTGCTTTCAGTCTGACGTGATCGGCTAGATGAAGCTGTTCATGTCCTCATATAGTGAGTGAGACGGTGGCCGCTGAACACCACGAGCATCACGCGTGCTTCACTATGTGTGTAGTAGATCAAACTGCGGGGCTCATTCACACACAGACACACACGCTGAACATGCAGACTTTTTTGGTCTTTAATATTCACAGACACTAGTCCACATGGCCATTTGATTAATTGTACAGTCCTACTTTTGATTTATTCAGCAAAATTCCACGACATTCCACGTTATAATGTAAATTCCATTTTTATGACGATTCCATCTGAGTTTTCCACATTTTGGAAATCATAGGGCCCTAATGAACATTTGTGCATATGAAACACACTGGATTTGATAGGCATGAAGGAAGGTGAGGATGATGATGGTGTGTGTTTTCTTCTAGCAGAGTTTCTTGAGATTAACCGGGGGACAGAAATAACGGCATCAGTGTTACATCACAAAGCCTACAGACTGAAATAGCTGTGATTGTGGGAGAGCACCGGTGTGTGAACGTGCGTATGGCGTGTTGATAACCCTGAGTGATGCTAAAGGATTTCTGTTTGTTAGTAACTGGAGGTCTTGTAAACAAAAACATTCTTATTATAGATTATTAAATAGAAATCTCTATTTAGAGATTGTCTTTCTTCAGACCTCGCTTGTGACACGTGTTTATTTGAGTTGCTGTTGCCTTTCTATCAGCTCAAACCAGTCTGGTCATTCTCCTCTGACCTCTGGCATCAACAAGGCATTTTCTCCCACAGAACTGCCGCTTCCTGGATATTTCCTCTTTTTCAGACCATTCTCTGTAAACTCAAGAGATGTTTGTGTGTGAAAATCTTAGTAGATCAGCATAATATTTTGGAAAATATGTAATGTTTGATTTTGTAATCATTTTGTATATAAATTAAATGGATATTATCGACTTGTAGAATTAAATAGATCATTTTCAAAACCTTTTGAAACGAGCTTTGTCAGTATTGCTTATAGATCCATATTGATCTGTAAGATTTCTTTGGCCTCATGCATATGAATGAAGGAACCGGATCCTCATTTCCCTAATGAGTTCTATTGCTGTTTTAAAATCCTGTGCATACTGTCACAAAAAACTTAGCTTTTACATTATGCAGATATATTTTTTAAATAAACAAATCTGAATCTAAATGTTCAGTTGCTGCATGCATTCAGAGTAATGTCGAGTTATAGTATTTGACTGATTGTCCTTTCTCAGAGACTTTCGGGGTCTGAGACCTGAACATGCCTCTTCAGCTAAAACAGAGATAAAGATAATTTGATGTGATATTGCGGATTCATGTGAAGTTTTGCTTGTAAGCTCTTTGTCCAGCGTGGAAGGTGCGGTCAGATGTCACCGTGAGGGAAACCCTCCGAGTGTGTGACCCACTTCTGTTCTGACTGTCAGCCTTTATTTATTAATGAGAAGTAGTGCACACGCCTTTACTGACACACACACACACACACACACACATGGGAAGCGGTCTGTAATGTGTGTAGAATTGTTTTAAATATTATGTTAATATTATAAAGTAAAAATATTTTTGCTATAATATATTCTTTCTGTGGTAATTTATGTAGTATATATGGATCATAATATAGAAATGTTTTAAAATGATGGATTATTTAAAAAATATTCCAAAAATGTATTTTAATTTTTATATTTTAAATTTAACATATATTATTATTACTATTATTTAAATAAAAAGTCGAATGGTATTTATTATATTTTTAAAAAGTATATTCTAGGATATCAAGGGTTATCTACATTGTAAACAGCCAGTTTAGGAGATGAAATGTGTTTATGGTTGAGTGTGTATCTTAAAAGAAAGTAGTACCATGGTGATCTTAAAGGTCTTGTGAGACATTTAGGAGAGTTTACTCTGTGCAAACAGTACGAATTGACTTAATTCTGCAGGAATGGTGCATTGCTAAGTGTAAAAATGCACAGGGAAAGTCACAAAGAAAAGTGACGCTTTGTCATGCAGCCAAACTTGATGTTTTAACTTTTACTATAATGTACTGCAATGTCGACAATGATATGACAACATGTTTTTCACAATATAATAAATGTTCAATTAAAGTAAGGAATGCCCTTACGTTATACTATTAATTCTGTCTTAAATTAAAGGGATAGTTCACCCTAAAAGGAAAATTAAGTCATCATTTCACCCTGGTGTTGTTTCTAAAAAATCTAATTTTGTGGTTTTGTTTATTTTTTTATTTTCACGTTTTCTTTCAAAATAGAAAGTAGGGCATACGGCATTACAACAACACCAGCGTGAGTAAATGATGCCTTACTTTTCATTTTAGGGTGAACTATCTCTTCAAGGCCATGCCCTATATTTCTCAACACTGCCGCTTGACTTTTAAATTACTTTTAATTACATTTGGAAAATGTTAAACGCATCAGAATCTGATAACCAACTAGTTTTCACTTAAGACAACCGATCAATGCTCTCTGAGAATTTTTGACTCTTGCTTGCAAAACAACTCAAATTTAAAATCTAAATTTCTTAATTACTTTCTCCCAGCATGCACCCGAGCATTAGACTTTTCTCCTGTGGTGTCCAATCTTACTGACATTAATATATACAAATATTATACTGTATATAATACATGAATCGCTTACTCTTGCGTTGAACAATCTCTTAATTGCCTTTGAACACTCAGACGTGTGCCTAAATCAATGCTGCACTAATATATGTGCTACACAACACACATTAAATACAATATAGCTAATCTAAAACCCAGAGGATCACTTGTATATAATATTATTATACATGTTTATATATCGCCGTTCCCAAAAACTTGCTCTAAACACCAAAGCTTTATTGACATAACAGAATGACTTTCTGGAAAACTGCTTTGAAAGGATGGATATTGTGAAAAGCACTATGCAAAATAAATTTTTTAAATTTCAAGTGGCAAGTCCAATTTTCCAGCTTGATTTCAAACGGATCTTTTCCTCTGTCTCTTTCCACACCCTCAAAACAGATCTCACACATTCCCATCCATCAAACGCCCCACCAGAGCTTTATTAGGATGCGGTCTTAAGACCTGTTCACACCAAGAACGATAACTATATTAGCGTCCACCCCAGGGGATTATATCGCTCTGTTTAAATGCTCGAGCTCTTTAAAGCGGGATGGATTATGATTGGCTGTCAATGTTTTTATCGTTCATCAGCTGATGTAAAAAAAAAAACGTTCTGAAAGTGATTTCACCGATATCATTAATCTGTGCCGTTATCGTTGTGGTGTGGATTGTGCTATTCTTTTATATTTATAATGATTTTATAATGACATTTTATTGTACGGGCTTTCAGTATTTCTATGTAGGATTTGTAAAACACACACACACACACACACACACACACACACACACACATCTCATCAGGGGTTATTAGATGGTTCCCTGTTGTTAATCTTCCTCGGGCTTTAATCTGACTGGTTGACCTTTGACCTCCTACTTTAACAAAACCTCAGAATGACCCTTGGTGGAGGGGAAAAAATACAAAAACAAATCTATAAGAGAGAGACAGAAAATGTAAAGGGAAAAGTGGCGTTTTGGACTGGTAATCAATGGTGACCGTTTTCCACCTGCAGGATTGTCGTCATTAACTAAAGCTGCTTATCATCTTGACCACGCGCTCTTCTCACGGCTAAATCAAGCAAACAAGGTCAAACACATGAACAAATGAAATAAACATTGTGTTGCTGCTTGCCACATTAACCTAGCAGTTAGTTGTAATTAGCCTAGCGCTGAAGCGTGAATGTAGAATCACATTGAGACACACCTGATGTCGTCTCTTTCTGTGGAAGTGTTTGTGATTTGCTTGTGTCTGATTCGGCTAGCTGGATGTTACCCTTGACGTGCAGCTAGGAGTGGCTAATCTCAAAATCTCCTGTAGGACACTTGAGTTTTCTGTGTGCCGTGACATCTTCACATCTTTTTCTTGCAGTCTTTCTACAGTTCTTATAATCTGATTTGTCACTTCTCCTCTTACAATTTATTGGTAATTAGAAAAGAGATGGCAAGACCACATTTTACCCAAATGTATATTATATTTTAGATATATGTATCGCACTATCTATCCATCTATCATCTATCTAATCTATCATCAATCAGTGTCATTTTAATATTGTACTGCTATTGTTCTTGTTAATATTTTGTATTTTTTATAGCTTTTTTCATTTGAAAGTTTTAGGAATTTTGTTTTGTTTTTTTGGTCATTTTTATTAGTTTTTGTTTTATAACTATAGTTTTCATTAAGTTTTTATTTTTTATTTTAGTACTTCAACTTAAAGGCACACTATGCAGGAATTCCGTTTTTGTCAAACAGCGACCCCTAGAGTACTTGTATTTAATGTTACTGTCGTAAATACCACTCCCCCCAAGCTTTACTACCAGGATGATTCGCCCTACTATGAGTTTGTTTACCACCGAAATTACTTTGAAGCTGTTATATTAAGGTACAAATCTTTCATAGTGTGCCTTTAAACGAAAATGAGAAATGTTTCCATAAAATACAAAACAAATACACTTTTTTTTTTTCATGTAATGTGTATTTCATTTCAAGTACTTAAAATGTTGAATTGTTGTTTTTATAATTATAACATAATATTAAAATATATTGTTGTTACAGGTCATTAGTGTTATGCTGGTTTATATTGATTTGGTACATGTGTACAGGTTGTCATGATTCTGTATAAAACGAGCTGTTTCTCTGTGTGTTTCTCTGTCAGAGCACATCCCGACGGACCTGCGAGACCCGTTCTACACGGATCAGTACTGCGTTGAGCACATAAAGCCTCCGGTGTTATCGCTGCTGCTGTCCTCAGAGCTCTACTGTAGGGTCTGTGGACTCCTCCTGAAAGGAGAACAAGCGTCTGCACTCACTTCCCATCAGGCCGTCATCCAAACGCTCGCACGACGGGGGATATATGTCAGAGAACCAGACGACACGCCGGTTTCCCACGACGACCTCTCGTCCACCCCGATTAAGATGGTGTGATTTTGACCTTTGACTTTTTCTTACCTGAAGATAGCAGTGTTGTGTGTGAAAGTCTGTCTCTAAAGAGGCACAAATCCCAGAAGTACAAATCCCATTAGTTTTACCCATAGGAAAGCTGATTTTTATCAATAATGTTTAATGTATATATATATTTAGGTTTATTATATTATAAAATATTTTTTAAACAAATATATATGTATATATATATATATATATATATATATATATATGTGTGTGTGTGTGTGCGCGCGCGCGCGCGTGTGTATTTTATTTACTTCATTTATTCTGGTCACTGGAACTGATATCGCATTCACATAACGCATATGAATTATTTATATACTATTATAGTTTTTATTAATATTTTTATATTAAGTAATCTTCTAAAATGATGGTCATTGATTATAACAGTATTTATATACTATTATGATCAATGACTATAAAACAGTAAGATTACTTAATTTGCACTGTCAAATTTGTTTATTAGAGTTTAATGTTCAGTTTAATGTTGTGGTTCATCTCAGACTGACTTGGTTTGGTTCATGGCTTGGAACTCTTTAATGCAGAATAGTTTGAAATCACTATAGAGAAAATAGATAGGGAAATGCTTCCTAATCCAAGACTGAAAAGTGAGCAGTCAATGCAACGCTCTATTGTGTGTGTGTGTGTGTGTGTGTGTGTGCGTGTGTGTGTGTGTGTGTGCGCGCGTGTGTGTGTGTGCGCACGCGCATGTGTGGTCCTGGTATTCCCTACGTTATGGGGACCAAATGTCCCCACAAGTATAGAAATACCAGTAAATGATGACCTTGTGGGGAAATTTTTTTTCTTTCATGAGGAAAGAAGCTTCTAAATCTTATTTTTTTTTTTGAAAATCTAAAATAGCAGAAAGTTTTGTGTGATGGGTAGGTTTAGGAGTAGTCCAGGTTAGAGTAAGGGTAGGGATTATACAGTTTGTACAGTTTAAAAATAATTACGCATATGTCCTCATAAAACATAGAAACACACTGTGTGTGTGTGAGAGGGTGATTTGGAGAGGTGTATTTGAGGACAGAACTCAGGCACAGTATGACCATCTGCTCAACCTGCTGGGGTGATGGAGTGGCCAGACGTGTGTGTGTGTTTTGTTTGTAGGTCAATGGAAATATCCATAGTGTTTCTCTAATGGACACACATTCACCCAAACACAAAGTCTCTTTCATTTCCATCACTAACTTTCAGAAGATTATATTTACGAGATGAACATCACCACATGACAGGACATCATTTGCTTTTCGATTTGTTATACAAGCACTAAAAGAAAGAAATAGTTTACTTAATTTTACTTAATCAAAACCACTGGAATGCAGGTCACATTATTTATATACTATTGTAGTATTTATTAATATTTTATTGGTATATTTAGATTTTTCATTTTTTTAAATATAAATTAAGTTTAGTAAATTTTTTTTTTTAATTTATTGTAATTTCTATTAGTTTTAGTGTTTTTTTAAAATATATATATTTTAACTTATTTCATATTTAATTTTTATTTAATGTTTTCTTTTTTTGAATTTGTATAGTTTTAGTAATGTTAGAAGTACTTCAGCGTAAATGTATTTATTTCAGTCCATTGCCAAGGCAACATTTCTAATTTTCGGTGATGTTTTGTATTTCTTTTTTTTTTTGCCTCATTTCAATTACTGAAAAAGTTTTAGTTAACAAAACTAAAGCTGCTTCCCTGGAAAATTCGAAGGCACTCAGCAATACTCAAGCACACAAGTCTGTAAACACAAATCCTAAAAGATTACACGTGTCATTGCTTCTGAAGGGCGTCACAACATGATTACAAGTACTTGTGCATTCTCAGTATTCCTGAAGAGTAGCAGACATTAGCACAGACGGTCTTCTTGTACGGTCAGTTTGAAGAGAATTCTGCTGAGCATGTTGACATGATTGTAGCAGCTATCAGAGTAATAACACATTCGATTGAAATAGAATTAAAAACCTTTCTGATGTTTGTGTGTGTAGAGTGTGTTTCTGAATGAACTCCCTCCACCATAGACACTCAGACTCTTTTCCCATCATTAAACCGAGGCAGTGGACTTTCTGCACAACAGCCAGTTCCCTGACAAACACTTGCGCCATGACTCTGTGTTCTGTCAGGCGTGTGTGTGTGAAACAGAGATTGAGTACAGCAGGACTGTTGTTCTCCTTATACGGCTGAATCTCTTGAGTCTTCCATCTTGTTGAGAGATTATGTAAACAGCTCTCTCTCTCTTTCTTACGGTATGTTTGGGATGGCAAACTACTCTCACTGCTACCGGTATGCTGTATGAATACTGTGCACAGATTTCTGTACGCATGAAATATTATTCTATTTTTAACTCCTTGTTTAGATCATTATAAATGCAATTTATTAAATATTACAATTTATTAATGCAATAAAATCCAGGGATGCACAGTAAATTGTCAGCATATCGCTAATCAGACTTTATTTTCTTGAATTATTTATTTATTTGTTGTTTGTTTGTTTATAACAGTATTGATCGAAATAAGTTATTGACTTTTTTAACTCTAATTTTGATCAGATTGACAAAAGTTTAAAAAAATATTTTTACTGAATTTTATTTAATGCAAAATAACCATATTATTTTGTGAGATAAAAACACTGATTTAAAAGGCAACAAAGTTAGTTTATGTGATGTCAACGTAAAAAATAGCAACTATATATTGTTAAATATTTTAATATATATTGTATTATTTCTTTGTTAAAAAATATGCATATTTATATTAATTACTATAAATCTATAAATTAGTATTTATATATTATGCCATTTTTATATGATTACTCTTTTTATTTACTCTTTTTATTTACTACTTTATGCACATTTATTCTGATCAAAACGCAAATCAGCCGTTCAAATCCCAGCATTTTTATTTTAGTATTATTCATATACAATTATAGTATTTATTTAATATTTTGAATTAGCTTATATTTTTATATATTTTCATTTTTTTAGTAGCTTTTGTCATGTCATTATGTGTTTTGACATTAACTTATTGCATTCTGCCTTCTGTTTCACATGCTACTTTTTAATATTAGGCAGTGTACAACACAGTATGTACTGCGTAGTGTGGTATGTTGCATATAGTTGTTTTCTCATGCAATTTATACAGAGACTCATCTGTCCGGTTACCTTTGTTTTGTGTGTGTGCGTGTAGAGTTCTCATATTCCGCTGATAGACGCTCTGATGATGGCGTACACTGTGGAGATGATGGCTGTAGAGAGAGTCGTGGCAAGCGTCAAGCGCTTCTCCTCCTTCTGCGCCTCTAAAGAGCTTCCCTTCGACATGGAGGACGCCATGCTGTTCTGGATCAACAAGGTCAGTGTTTGTTTTTTCTTTAACTTGGCCATTTAAGTTCACATATAAGGTTAGTCGAGGTTTCTTGAACCAAAACATGTTCCCTCACCCTTCAACAGGCTATTTTTGCTACTGTACCTTTAAGGTGTCTAATAGTGTTTATAGTATATCAGACTCTTTATTACAATGTGCAATGGAGTCAAGTATGCTGAACTGTTTGTGTTTGTGTTGCAGGTGATCTTGAAGACGAGAGAGCTCTCGGAGAAGGAACTCAAGATGAAACAGCCGCTGATGGATTCGCCGTGCCATCAGAAGGTCTGACCAATCACGAGTCTCGTAACCCATCCAATAGTAGACCATTAGCATGCAGGCCTCCTCGTTGATTGGCTGAATCACTCACTGTGGATTTTACTAAACGGTTTAACCCTGTTCTGTGATCAGATTCGATTGCTTTTAAATCTGATCGTTCTCTTCTCCCTACATCTCTTTCTCTGCTCGACCTTTAACCTTTATGCTCTTCCTGTTTGTCTCTCTTGTCCCGCCCCTTCCCGTCGGATAGTCTCCCTCAAAATGGTACTGGAAGCTCGTGCCTGTAAGTGCCACAGCGTCCCCTGTGTCTGCAACGTCATGCTCGGGGCAAATGACTAGATAGTGTGTGTGTGTGTGTGTGTGTGTATGTTTGGCAGGAGGAACCTGTGTGTGTTATTGTGCATCTCATGCATTCATCTCTCTGTCCACCTCTCTCTCTTTCTCTGTTGTTCGTTGTCTTGTCTCTGTCTATCTCAGCCTGATCTCATGAACGCTTTGGCCCATTGCATGCTGGAGCCAGTGGAATTCTCTCGTGTGGTACAGTACTCATACTCAACTGTTTTCAACATTGATGATAATCAGAAATGTTTCTTGAGCAGCAAATCATCATATTAGAATGATTTCTGAAGGATCATGTGACACTGAATACTTGAGGAATGATGCTGAAAATACAGATTTGATCACAGGAATAAATAAAAAATAAAGTCAAATAGAAAACAGTTATTTTAAATTGTAATAATATTACTGTTTTCACTGTATTTTTGATTAAATAAATGCAGTCTTGGTGAGCAGAAGAGACTTCTTTTAAAAACATAATAAAGTCTTACCGATCCCAAACTTTTGGATAATAATTTATCAGGTCCCGTATTGAGTAGCAAACCTTTAACATGCACTCAGTACTTCACTCTTCCATTCATCCATCTGTCTTTTCATGCATCCACACATCCAATCATTCAAAATGTCATTCAGTGGTTTATTTTGTTTTTTTTCTGAAGGTGTTTGACTTCAACAGTAAAGGTCCAGAAGAGTGTTTGGATCTGTGATGTAGAGGCAAAAACCCTCAGACCCTCACTTTTATCTCTCTTTCAGAAGAGAAAGTGAAATAAAATTACTTTTAAACTGAATTTGGAGAAACTACTTTTATGATCCTGGCTCTAGGTCCAATCTGAACCCGTCCACAATCTTGCAAAAAACAGCAAAAATATCTATATGTGTATTATTTAAATGCATTATTATTTTAAGTTTAAAAAAAAGAAGCCAACTCAGGATTTTTAGATTGATTGAAATAGATAATGTATATTAAATTATTTGACACAAAGAAGCCACTTTGCCACGTAACACATTCCACATTAGGAAGGTTTTTAAAAAATTGCATGAAATCTTTTTTTTTCGAGGTTTGTTCCACTCATAATGGAAATGCTGTCATGTGTGTATATCATAAGGATTAAAAAAAAATCTGAGCTAAGACAGAAGGCAAGATTTTCAGCAAATAATCACAAAAAATACTTTTTTTTCACACAAAAAAAATACATTTCAGTGTGTTCCTCACACAGATATCATAGAATCCAAAGACTTTGAACATAATGCTTTAATATGAAGTAATATAATTATACTTTTGTGTTGCGTCCTTTTTGGAGCTCAGCCCACAGAATTATTATCCACATTTATTTTATGGAAAAGATACTTGTTTATTTTTAACTAAGAACAAAAACATATTTTTGAATCAGTTTAATGACAGGATTTTCATTCTCGAGTGAACTGTCATGTTTAAAGTGAGTGTGTCATTTAGTATGTGAGATTGTGCATGTATCTGATCTGTGTTAGATGCTTTATAAGCCCCTGCCTGCTCTCTCTCAGGTACGTTACCGCAGAGAACACCTGTCCGGTCGTTCTTTCCCTCACCTGTCTGTGATGGAGGACCTGATGAAGGACGTTTGTGACGGAGCAGCACTGCTAGCGGTCGTCCACTTCTACTGCCCCGAATACATGAGGCTAGATGGTATACACACACACACACACACACACACACTGGGCCACAAATGAGAATAATTTTGTAAATTCTAAAAGCTGCAGTCCGTAGCTTTGAGGAGAGTGCTGCTGTCAGTCACCGCGCTGTGTGGATATACTGTCATACAGAATCACAGATTCACTTTTTGAAAGTTTGACCAACATAATAATTTTCATAAGAAAATGTCTTCTGAACAAGTAACATCCATTTTTGTTCTGACCAACTAAGGGGGAAAAAGCATTCGACATGATAAGCTTCGTTAGATTTAATCAACGCGATTTACAGCAACCGTGCAAATTATAGCCTACTTTGTTCTCAAATTGTTCATGTTAACAACATCACATCAGTATTGCGTGACTAATGTTAAATTTAATGTGTTTTATGGTTACCTGTGTAGTTCAGAATTCATATTCTCCATAATAGCAAAACGAGAAAGTTACAACAAAGGAAACTCCATAACTGTGAATTAAGAAAACGTACTGTTACACGATTGAACTATTGAAATGTCTTACTTGTTCAGCAGAAAAAAGCCGTCTCTTCTTCCGTTTTGAACCCCTTCAAAACACGGAGTTCACGCACTTTTCAAAAGCCCCGCCGATGTTTAAATCCTTGTGTTCGCATGAGATGGTTTCTTTCTCTTTCTCTAGCCACCTTAAATCCGAAGTACGAAGTCTTTCGAGCAAAGACATGCTCGAATTTCCCGTGGAAACCCACCAGTACCACTGGAATTAAAATCATTATTACAAGCTAACCGTTTTGAATCTAGCTATGGCAAGCAGAGAGTTTTGACCACTTGCAGAATAAGTTTTTTTAAATATAATTATTTTGGATTATTTTGAACTTAAAAAAGCTACGGACTGCAGCTTTAAGTCAACTGTTTCAGTTCAACTCAAAAATGTATACAACAATGATTTAGAAATGATTTATACAGATTTTTAAAGTAGTTTTGAAGTTAAAATTGGTATTTAGGGTTAGAGGGTTAGGGTTAGGGTTAGGGTTAGGGTTAGTTTTTCTAACTAACCCTACTTTTCTACTTCTACTTTTTCTACTCTAAAAAAATTCTACTTTTTTATGGATGTGTATATATACACACAAATGTGCAATAATTTTCTCAATTCATTCTTTCGTAAATTGCTCGATTTATTTACATGTATACATTTAGCAGACTTTTATCCAAATCAACTTACAAAAAAGGAAACCAAAGCAATTTGTCAAAGAGTCAACAATATTTGTAATATACAAAGCCAACTGTGTTCAATTGAATTTGACAATGAATGCAAGAATGATTTAGAAATTATGCATACAGATTTGTTTTAAGGTTGAAGTTGTAAGGCTCTTTAAGTTTCAAAGTTGTTTTTCTCCATTAGATATATGTCTGAAGGAAGTGACGTCTCTGTCGGATAGTGTGTATAACATCCATCTGCTGCGGGAGTTTTCTAACGAATACCTGAACAGGTGTTTTTACCTGCACACTGAAGACCTGCTCTACGGCCCACCGGTGCTAAAGGTCCGTGCCTAAATATATCATTCTGCACTATAAAAGTATTGTAAAGGGTTTCCTTTTAAGAAACCAAAGGCCAAATTAAGACAGCATCATATGCATCCTTCACAGTTAAGACTCAGAAAAAGTTTAATTCAATACAGAATACAGTGCATACAAATACTTATGCTATTAAACTAACTTAAAAAAAAAATCGAATTAATTTGAACTAATTTCCTTTACTTAGTAGACAGCTCGCTAGGTTATAGACCAGAACTTAATGTGTGCTAACTGACCGCTAACAGATTCCCTGCGTGACTTTGACTTGCTCTTGTTCCTCCAGCATAACGTGATGGTTTTCATTGCTGAGCTCTTTTGGTGGTTTGAAGTAGTGAAGCCGGACTTCGTAAAGCCACGAGATCTACAAGAGATTAAAGATGGTAAGAACCGAGTCTTAAAAGCTTGATACTTTCAGATGCACACTTAGTTTCTATCTGAAGACGTCCATCTCATTCACTCTTTATTATTATGCTGTGTTGTGATTGACAATCTGACAGTGAGAGCGTCTCTTCAGCCAAAGAGTTCCCGTCCCCATGTGCCCATATCCAATGCCACTAAGCGTAGCTTTTTAACTCCGTCTCCTTCAGCCGACTCGTTGGCGACAGCTGCCAATCCTGACGGTTGTATGCGGTATTACTTGCACCCTGAGGAGTCCTTGTCTGTGTAAGTCTATTTGAAGTACCTAATGATATGTTACACATTGCAGTACTTATTTTACCATTGCATTCAATTACAACTATGCAATATCACAATTGGGTTGTGATTAAAAGTCCAAATCTGATTTTTGTTCATATCCGATTGAAATCCTGTTCAAATTACATTTCTGAAAATCCGTTTCAGTCTGACTGCTCTGATCGGATCTGCTCTGGGGTGTGTTTCCCGAAAGCATCGTTAGCCAACTATGGTCGCAAATTCCATCGTTATCAGCATAGTTCAACAAGTCGGTGTTTCCCGAAACCATCGTTCCAACGAACATTCGCAAACAGCATTGCAAAGTTGTGTGTTTGGAACAACAGCTCTCAACCTGTGGTTAGAAGCAGAGTTTCTAGATTACATGACATGTGGACTTAATAAATCCGTATCTTGAGCAAAATAAGCAAGCTGACATTCAGTACAATCTGTGTCTTTTATTTAGAATACATACAAATTTTATTTACATCTTTGAGTTTAAGATATTTAAAGCACCGTTTTTGAAGACCACGCATGTGCGAACGTGCTCTATTATAAGAACGAGCCTATGATTGAATCTCTAAATAAAGCGAAATAACTGAGAAAAATCAGATGCCATGTCTGTAATTTATATCAAAACATCTAGCATTAATTCGATCTCAAACATTTTCATTAAAAGAAGTGATTACTCCACCACGTGCGTGACGTCATAAACCAACGTGGTTGAACGACCACTTTGCGACAATAGGGTTTCGGGAAACAGTCGTGACTAGCTAGTTGATTTCTTCAACGATGCATCGTACTATGGTAGTGAAGCATCGGGTTACGCCGTTGTACGGGAAACGCTCCCCTGATCCTGGTTTATGTGAATTTCTCATGCCAAGTAAAACTTAATTGTCAGACATTGTTATAGGGAATATTAAACTACACTCACCTAAAGGATTATTAGGAACACCTGTTCAATTTCTCATTAATGCAATTATCTAATCAACCAATCACATGGCAGTTGCTTCAATGCATTTAGGGGTGTGGTCCTGGTCAAGACAATCTCCTGAACTCCAAACTGAATGTCAGAATGGGAAAGAAAGGTGATTTAAGCAATTTTGAGCGTGGCATGGTTGTTGGTGCCAGACGTGCCGGTCTGAGTATTTCACAATCTGCTCAGTTACTGGGATTTTCCCGCACAACCATTTCTAGGGTTTACAAAGAATGGTGTGAAAAGGGAAAAACATCCAGTATGCGGCAGTCCTGTGGGCGAAAATGCCTTGTTGATGCTAGAGGTCAGAGGAGAATGGGCCGACTGATTCAAGCTGATAGAAGAGCAACTTTGACTGAAATAACCACTCGTCACAACCGAGGTATGCAGCAAAGCATTTGTGAAGCCACAACACGCACAACCTTGAGGCGGATTCAGATGGTAGAGTCAGAATTTGGCGTAAACAGAATGA